>OU342742.1:445541501-445551873 GCA_910589775.1 Avena eriantha
AGGTCGGATCTGGAGTGTCAACATGATAGGCGCGTGAGTGTGCAGCAAACAACAGTCTGCTATCAACACTGGAAGTGCTGGCACCTCAGCAACAACACCAGCATGTTCTTCCTGGGACTCCGGCAGCAGCCTCAGCAGGTATTTTGTCAGCTTCACAAGCAGCAGCATTAGCAAGTATTTCGTCAGCTTCACAGCCAGCAGCATCACCAAGTATTCGTCAGCTTCACCAGGAGCAGCAAAGCTAGTTCTTCGTCAGCTCCACCAACACCACCACCACCACAAGCAGCACATCATCAGGGGCCAGGGCTGCCTGAGCAATTACAGGTCAACAGCTCCTAGGGGCTCCGACAAAGAAAGGGTAGTTGATTCCAAGAAACACATATTGTCCCTTCAGATTGTTGACTCTGCTCCAGACTTGCTCACTGGGTCTTCGGATGGGCATGCGGACCTGAGAAAATTTGACACCGCAGCGATGGGTATGAAGAAAGTTTGTCCCCATATGTTCTATTGTATCACCAACACTGTTTAGTGCTCCCCTGATATGAATCCACAAGAGTTCATCATCCTGTTCCGTGTGTCTCCGAGAGTGCCAGGAACCAGCGCTGTGTCCCAAGTTCAGCATCTGCTACTGCATCTTCGATGACCAAAGCTGGAATGATGCGGGGCTGCGTGGGTACCTGCGTGTTACTAACAGTCAGTAAGCAGAATTTTGAATGGGATTTTACATGCTATATGACACCATGACTCACCCCAAATAGACGGCTCCCAAACACGCACGTCGCCTCTAGGTTAGTGACCCATAAATGCGTTGCGGTCTGTACGAAGAGTAGCCGTAGGTGAAGACGGCGTCGACATACTTCTCCGGCCGCAGGAAGTCGTCACGCAAGACTGTCCATTCTTGTCTTCTGGGCATCTAATGAATGTGATTGCCTTGTCGAACACCGCTAAGAGGTCGTACTCCAGTTCTTCCACGCCCCCTCCTGCGGTCTATGTGGGAGTTGTACCTTCACGAGGTCAAGTTCTGCCATGTTGAACCTATAAGCGAATTCGGAAATGGGCGGCGGCCACCCGCTGTTGAATGTAGTAATGCCGACACCCTTCAAAGATGGCACTTCAAGTCTCTTCGATCTGTAGCCATTTTTTAGAGTCCAAGTACTGCCATCCTGTGATAAAAGGACCAGCCACTCGCCGTGCCACCCACCCAGTTCTGGTCATCTTCCATTTCCGTCTCTCTTCTTCCTTGATATTCACCACTACTGATTCGGACCACTTATCCAGCAGCATCAGTTTTGCATGAATATTCTGCAGAGTTTGTTGTCAGTTGGTACAATAAACTAGCATGGATTCCATTGCAGATACAATTTGACAACTGGGCCTTCAGATTAAAGTACACAAAATATCGCCTAAAATACGAGTGTCTCCTCAGATATCGCCTAAATTGTGCCTGTGTCACTACGAAGATACTCAATATATGGATAGTAGTAGAGCCCCCAGAACAAACTCCTGACGATGATCATAATAAAACAGCTCGGGGCATAACAGCCTTAAATCGTCTAATCTGTTTGTTTTTATTTTAGGAAACAGAATATCACCTAGCAGGCATTCCATTGCAAAATCGAAATTGACAACTCGTCTATCACCTAAAGTAAGACTGTGTCACTACGAAAATACCAGAATATCAGGTACGAGCAGAGCTTCCGCTGTACATAATAGTCTTAAATGGTTCGATTTGTTCAAACCACGCGTGCACACAACACGTTCGACGAAAGGAACATAGGATTCCGATGAGAGTTCAGCACATATGAATCAACGATATGACTGAACGAATAAGCTAGATACTGGAACTTACGTGGCCATCGCGGTCGTCTGCCATTTGCTGTTATCGGGGTAAAGAAGGCCTGGCGTGCCGAACGGTTGTTCGTCATGTTCGCATTGTCACGCGGTAGCCAGGGATGCAGCGAGCGAGGCGGCCGACTGAGATGATGTCCAACTCCGAGGCGATATGTGCACGTTCGCGGTGCTGAGGTTCGGCCATCCCCAATCGCCGGTAGCGGTCGCCCTGGCCATCCGCGTCGTCGTCGCATGCTTTCGCTTCAGCTGCTGCTACCCAAGCTCTACCCATAGCGGCAAATGGAGTCTGGAATCCGGTAGATTAATGGAGGCGTTGTGATAAGGAGGCGGATGGATTCGAGAGGGGGTGGAATCAGGGATGGGGGCAGTTGTTCGAGTGGGGAGCGAATCTGCAAGGAACCGCCGCCGGTCTTGTCCACGTGGAAGAAAGAAGGGGGCGTAATTATTGAGGGCGGGCACCGGAACCGTCTAGAGGAAGTGAAAAAAAATCGTAAAAGGAAATGTGCGGCCTGCCTGTCAGTGAGTGAAGGTCGGCACGCGCAAACGTGCCTACGTTTGAATTGATTCCACCGCATGCAAGTGGCGCAGAACAAATTTTAGGAAGTGCTAGCGTCGACGTGTAAAACCGCCGTTTTTCGCCACCTTCACCCTACTACGAACGGTCGTGCACCATTCCAGATATTGGTAAGGGCGGTTCCAATCTTTCACTTCTCCGTCTCATTTCCTCCTCCACGGCCTCATCGTCTTTCTCCTCCACGGCCTCATCCATTTCCTCCACCACCGCATCACCCTCTTCCTCCTATCCTTTCCCTCTTGCCTGTAGTCATGGACGCTCCGGACGTCCGAAACGACGGCAGGCAAGAAACTGCGCACTTCGACATCGAAGTACATGGCGGGAAGAAGATCGATGTCGTCTACACCACCGACCCTCGGACGGTGAGGAACACTCTGAATAATTACACGAGTTGGCTGCAGTTCGAAGAAAACAGGTTCGTAGGTCTCGACCTCGAGTACAGCCGCGATCGCCGTAGGATCGCCGTGGTGCAACTCTCCATGAAGGGGCACGTCCTCGTATACCAGCCTTTTTGCGAGAAGGGGGCTGACGGGATCTGGTAGACTTTCTGTCTTTTGTTCCTGAACCGTTGTTTGCAAAAGTTATTGCTATATTATTTGTCTGAATTCATTTTCATGCAGGGGGGGCGAAAGCATTAGGGATCTGTTTCATGACTTTCTCGTGAACCAGCACATAACATTTACCAGTGTTGACATCACGAATGACAGTAAACTGCTTGAAAGCTCGACTGTCAACATTAGAATCCCAAAGGAGTGCAGAGTGGACATCCAGGAAATTTACTGGATCCTAGGGACGAAGGGCGGCAAGACCGGGATGGCCGCTCTTGCCTCCGAACTCATAGACCCGTGGTACGCTGACATGAAGGACAGATTCCGAGATGTTCGTGGAGGCGTTTAGGGCACGATTACTGGGAGGATAAGCACTTTCTGAACCTAATCTGAAGTACGCTGCAATTGACGGGTATGTTAGCCACGAGCTGTACCGCCAGATTGTAAAATCTCGTTCCAGGCATCGCATCATTGAACCACCACCAAGGCAGGTGTTTGTCCCAGATGCCGGAGTGTAGCTGAATCTACAAACCGGGGCAAGCGACCGAAGGCATCCTGGGATCGATTGCCTTCTCCAACAGGCTGGGATGTAGACTATTAGTGCATGATTGTTGTGTTTATGAAAACATGTTATTTCATAAGTACACTATGTGAGAAATTATGAACTGCTGTGTATTACCTTTGTTCAAACTATAATCTGGTTTATGACTTATCCTTCTCTATAATCTGGGTTTGGCTTATGACTTATGACTATATCACACCTTATGCATGTCAGTCCTGGATTCTGCCACATGCAAATGGCACAAAAGAATTTGTAAGAATGACGGTTGAGCATACAAAGGGGAATTTAATTCATACAGTTAAGTAGCTAATAGCAGAGGGATCATACGAGCTTGGTCTTACACACAGAATGCTTAGAAAATACATGCGAGATAAATACCGGTGAGATAAAAACTAGGAACAAATGCGAAATAGTAGTGGTAAATAACACACTCACCCACCGCTAGATCTGTTGAGCATCTCATAGCAGACATACGCGTCCCTGGCGCGTTACTTGATCGACTCGTAATCCAGGTGCCTCCACTCCATCGCTCGTGCAGGTGCTTGGGAACTCGATTTTCATGCCGGTGTGTACTCGCGGTCGATGGATGTCGGAAGCGGAGTCAGCCATGCCGGCTTTCCCCATACCACCCATCCGGGGTACCTCCACAACCGTTGGAGATCGACGTGATTGACGACATGAATGAGAAGATCCCGTTCTAGCTTCGAAGTGTCGTTCTTGATGTCGACGCTGCCGAAGTAGATCTCCCTCCTATGTAGGAACTCGCGACGCTCGGGCATACAGATTGGCCCTGCATACGCTCATAGTAGGCAGTGGTTGCGCCATGGACAGCTGCAAAAGCGCCGTCCACTTCCTATATTAGTATACTCGAGGTCAAGGCCGACGATCTTGTACCTGTCCACTCGCTCCTGTAGCCACCGCTCGTACATTGCGATGACCTTGGCCACCTCCGCGACGCATTTGTGTGGACAGACCGTCAGCTTAGGTGGTGCCATGGCAGTGACGGTGTGTGTAATCATCGGGTATAGTCGCTCCCGTCGCCGAACACACCGTACTCTGTGTCCATGGTAGCAGCTAATGCGGCGGCGGTGGCCTAGGTCGGGTAGCGGTGGTGGCAGGGACTGGGCGTGGAGGTGAGTGATCTGTTGCGGGGTATGGCCAGGCGGAGGCGGTGCCTGCGACAATGTCGATGGTTCTCTGCGGTGGCGGCGCTTGCGGAAGGATGAGTTAGGGATTTTTTCACAGTTGATGTGCTGAGGGAGACGGAAGGCGATTGCTAAATTTGCTTTACCAATATTCCGGTCATACCCATGCAGAAGCAAGTTTGATAGGCGAGCATCGATGGTTTCCAATCCTAGCGATTAAATTCCGCGTCAGTCACGGTAGGCGATGGGACGGGTGTGCGACGTGGCTTTGGCGTGGCAGAGACGGTCAAGTAGACCACCGTCCTGTTGCCGATCCGCAGCGGGGTGCGCAGTGCTGACACGATGTAACGTGGCAGGAAAGAAGGTAGTGTACAGTTATTATTAATTCCTAACAATTTTAAGAAGTGTAAGCATAGACATGGACCCTAGCATCCCTGCACCCCGGGCAAGCCGATCAGGCCTACCGATTGCGCAAAGCTTGTCCTGAATTTGCCAAAATGAAGCTTGTTTGCCATGCTTCTATAAGTTTCTCTGTAGGCCACTTGTGTAAAGCATGCACGACCAAGCAACTTTGCCAACACACGTGTCGGTGGAAAAGCATTAGGTTTCAACGCACACATAGTTTAGGGATTTAGAATAGCTACATGTGGAGCTCTAGCCAAATTGCATGGTAAAGCCAAATTCAGCTTTTTGTCAGATTTAGCTATAGCAACATTGTGTCTCGTTTGTCCTCACTTTTGCCCTCCCGGTATTCCTGAAGCCCTCACATGTGCTTGGAGGGGGTGCCATCTGGTCAAAGGCTTGGCCGTTACATGCGCCATGACGCCTAAAGTGGAAGTATTTTTTTGTTATTTGGCCTTTTTAAGAGCGGCCTTTCCCCTCTCTCTCTAACAGTTGTGTTTTTTTTGCCCAAAAAGGTAGGGAATCTAGAGCAATTCTCTCTTCATTCATTGTTCCTTTTGCGATCGGTTTTCCCCAATCTGGTAGCAAACTCTAGAGGAGCAAAACAAACCAGCACCATAAATAAATTCAGTAAACAGAGTAGATGTAGGTAAAACAGCTAATATAGGTTATATAGTACGTTACTTAATGAGGTTCGACAATTAGGCTGCTCAGCAGCAGCAGCGGACTGCTTCAACATAGACAAGACAAAAGAAGCTGCTTTACAGCAGCAACAGCAGTGATAGTGGCCCCTCGTGGCCTCTGCCAGGAGGGCATCCGCCTCCTCCCTCTAGCGCCTCCTCCACTTCTTGCTGCCCACCCCTTGACCTTGGGCACCTTGGGCTCTGATCAGTGGCATGCTACCCTCCTTGATAGCACCTTCTGGAGGTTGCGGAGGTGTGAAGACCGAGCGCCTGGTGCTTGGCCCTGAAAGCCGTGGACGTTCACGGACTCGCCGTAGGTCCTCACGTCCTCGGCATGCTTCACGAGGGAGTTGAAGTCCGTGCACGGAGACTCCTAGTGGGGCAGAAGGGGCACCTGTTACACGTCGCCGACGAAGAAGTGTTGTACTGACCGGACTTTAGCCTCCTCAGTATCCATGACGCGTCTTGGTGTCCTGCGACTCGTCGTCCCTGCGGAGGTCGCTGCTATCCTCCAGTTGGAAAAAAATAGAGTGAAAGAAGGGACATGATTGAGATACTTTGATTATCAGGATTGATTTTTTTGCATAAATTAACCGGAATGAGATCTCCCGATTATTCCCCGAATCTCAAACCAAATCGAATACTGATCCCAACTACGAATAGGCGGGATTCATCGAAAATCGAGATCTAACACAATAGGATTAGCTAATGTAAAAAATAAGACCGTCGGGCCCTAATAACATACGATCTAGCATCCAACGATGGGGAAGAACAAGGGAAGGGGAGAAAACCATGGTTACCTCAGACCCACGCGTCGGCGATGCTGGTGCCATAGGGGTTCTCCGGCCTTACGTAGACAACCTCCTCATAGGGGTCCCAGCCGAGCGGGATCTGTCCGAGACCCGGCGGGGGGCTCCTGGCCGGCGGCTACGGCGGATGTGGGGACAGGGACGGGGGGCTCCTCGCCGGTGGCCTTGGAGGCGCCGATGGCCACCGCGCCGATCTCTCCATCGCCGACGTGGTTGGGGTTTTGTTGGGCGTTTGCAGAAGGTGATGGGACAGTGGAGACGGTTGAGTGAGCGAGTGCGTGATGAGTGGGAGTGGGGAGGCCTCTATTAAAGGAGAAGGAAAGCAGCGTTTCGTTGCACTACCATGCACCGCGTATGCTAATGCACCGTGCACGGCCACACCTGTCCGCTACCGCCCCGTGCACCGCACACGCGTACCGTGAGTCACGTTTTCTCCCTCATGTCTAACCATGACGATTCAGTTGTACTCAGTTTTGCACACCAACCGTTGATCCTCTGTGATCTAGCAGACAAGATAACTCTTATATCTTCGGGGGCACCCCTCTATCCATGCAAAATAACGAGTATGCCACCGGAACTGTAACAACATAAACATATGAACTTGAATATATTTGAAGGGGTACGAAAATATAAATCCCCATAGTTAAAGGGTCTAGATATGGTAAGAGAACTAAATATATAGTGTCCGGGCTAGCACAGTGACGGGGTTGGTCGGCTAGAAGTTGTTGATTCCTAAGTAAGGGGGACACTAGGCCGGTCTTGGACATACTCCCTCAGGAACTTGCCATAAGCAGCGTGCTTAGCCTTGGTCGCCGACTTGTGTTTACTAGCCAGGCATTTTACCGATGCCAACCGCATGCGGAATCAAGCTGGCAATCCTTGGGTTGACTCCTTTCTTACTAGAAAAGGGCACCTGAGCTCCCCAAGTCGAGTGCTGGAAAGGGATTATCCCGCTCTTGAGCTTCTTCATGACATGGCGGCTCTTGTTGTCCCTGGTCTCCTTGTCAGAGTCCATCTCACTTGAATATACACCTATAATGTATGGAATACAAACCGAAATGAGCAAATAATAAATATAGTATTCCTTCCACCATTCCAAGTTACTTTCGATGCAATAACATGTCTATACAGGTTCAGCAGTTCATTACGGCCGTCTCCCCAGCTCGCTCCTAAATTAATGTGGTTTGTGTTCTTGGTAACTTATTAATAAATAATAATGTGGATTCATTTCAGAACAGACTAGATCTCTCCATGTACCAGTTCGTACGTTGCATCTAATCATTATGACTAGATTTTTTTATGACGCCCTGGATAGATTAAGCTCGAGCAGAAAATATGAAACATGTAGACATAGATGTACCTCCGGGTACACGAGCGGAGCGTGTTCATCGAACTCCACGCCCTCATCGGCGCCTCCGAAGTCAGTCAGCATCAGCGTTGCACATGGTCCCACAAGGGGTTGAACTGCACGTCCTCCTTGGCCTGTGCTGCGTGATGCTCCTCCAGATCTCCTGCATGAAGCACCACCCCGGCGGCGATGGCCGGACACTCACCCCACGCACTGGTTTCATGGAGAAGGTTCGTGCAAGTACGTTTAAGATTGTGGGGTTTTGCTGGATAGGAAGAGAGAGTAGTGGATGAGTGCGAATGGAGGACCCGATAGGCTGTGTTTTTAATGCGGGGACGTTTAAGGCCTCCTCGAGGTCCCCGGTTGACAGCTCTCTGGCTACGGCTGCTGCGTGGAAGGTTCGTGTGGTGGGGGCCTGACGGAAGTGAGAGTGCAGGCGTGCTGCGTAGTAAAAATGGTATAGCCGGTGGTCCGTCGATGACCAGTTGCCGTGCAGTAGACTTGTAGCCTTTGCAGACTAGATTAAAACATGACATGACCACTCGACGACTTTTCCATGGACGACATCGTGTTCCTTCTTGTAGAAGTCTCGTTGAGGGAGACGTCCGTGCTTGTCTCACACTGTCCTGTGAAGGGCACGACGTGTGCAACGGCCTCGTTGGATCACACAGGATCAACGGTTGGTGCGCACGATCCGCTGTGACAACTGTGACAACCAATCAGGGCGGAGCAGACAAGTGTGGCACAGGTTTGGGCTTCTACGAAAGAGAGAGGAGAGAGGGAGCAGAGAGGTAGGATCGAAAAACCAAGGCAAGCTGAGTAGTATAAAAATGGAAAAGTGGGTGTCTTTACAATTGAATGCATCATGGCATACATCAAATTATGCCAAGATAGATCCACTAGAGTTCATTGCATGTGTTGTTCTTTCCACAAAACCACATATGTATCCACAAGAGTTATTGCATGTTGTGTTCCTGTCATGAACCACATGTGGATCAACCAGTGTCATTGAATGTGTGTTCTTTCCACGAAATACCATATGGATCAACCAATGGCATTGCATGTGTGTTCTTTGCACAAACCACACATGGATCAACCAATGGTCACCTACATGTGTGTTCTTTCCACAACCACTTATGGATCAATCAGTGGTCATTGCATGTTGTGTTCTTTTCCCACAAACCACCTATGATCCAATGTGTTCTTAAACTAAAACAGCATTAGAGTCATTGCATGTGTGTTATTGCCAGCAAACCACACATGGGATCAACCACTAGAGTCATTGCATGTTTGTGTTTCCTTTCCCACAAAACCACACATGGAATTGCAACCAATGTCATTGCATGCATGTTGTTTCTTTCCTCACAAACCACATATAGGATCCATATTGTGGCATTGCATGTTTGTTCTTATACTAAAAACACGAACAGCATAGAGTCATGCATGGGTATTCTTTCCACAAACCACTTATGGATCCACCAGTGTTCATTGCATGGTGTTCTTTCCACAAACCACTTATGGATCAACCAGTGGTCATTGCATGTGTGTTTTTTCCACAAACCACCTATGGATCAACCGGTGGCATTGCATGTGTGTTCTTTTCACAAACCACACATGGATCAACAGTGGTCATTGCATGTGTGTTCTTTCCACAAACCACATATGGATCAACCAGTGGTCATTGCATGTGTGTTCTTTACACAAACCACACAAAATGGATCAACCAGTGGTCATTGCATGTGTTCTTTCCACAAACCACACATGGATCAACCAGTGGTCATTGCATGTGTGTTCTTTCCACAAACCACACATGGATCAAGCAGTGTCATTGCATGTGTGTTTTTTCCACAAACCACATATGGATCAACGAGTGGTCATTGCATGTGTGTTCTTTTCACAAACCACATGTGAACCCACTAGAGTCATTGCATGTGTGTTCTTATACTAAACCAACACTAGAGTCATTGCATGTGTGTTCTTTTCACAAAACACACATGGATCCACCACTGTCATTGCATGTGTGTTCTTTCCACAAACCACACATGGATCAACCAGTGGTCATTGCATGTGTGTTCTTTCCACACCACATATGGATCAACCAGTGGTCATTGCATGTGTGTTCTTTCCACAAACCACATATGGATCAACCAGAGTCATTGCATGTGTGTTCTTTCACAAACCACATATGGATCCATTTGAGTAATTGCATGTTTGTTCTTATACTAAAACACAAACCAGCACTAGAGTCATTGCATGTGTGTTCTTTTCCACAAACCACACATGGATCCACTAGACTCATTGCATGTGTGTTCTTTTCCACAAAAACTTATGGATCAACAGTGGTCATTGCATGTGTGTTCTTTCACAAACTACATGTGGACCCACTAGAGTCATTGTATGTGTGTTCTTATACTAAAACTAGCACTAGAGTCATTGCATGTGTGTTCTTT
>OU342742.1:445551973-445600774 GCA_910589775.1 Avena eriantha
GTCATTGGATGTGTGTTCCTCTCATAAACCACACATGGATCCACTAGTGTCATTGTATGTCTGCTCTTTTCATTAACAACACTTAGAGTCATTGCCTGCGTGTTCTTTTCACAAACCATAGATGGATCCACTATGTCATTGCATGTGTGTCCTTCTCACAAACCACATAAGGATCCACCAGTGTCATTGCATGTGTGTTCGTTTCATGAACCACACCCAGTGTCATTGGATGTCTGTTCCTCTCACAAACCACACATGGATCCACCAGTGTCATTGCATGTGTGTTCTTCTAATGAACCATAGCTAGAGTCATTGCATGTGTGTTCTTTTCATGAACCACACCCAGTGTCATTGCATGTATGTTCCTCTCATAAACCACACATGGATCCACCAGTGTCATTGCTTGTGTGTTCTTCTCATGAACCACATCTAGAGTCATTGCATGTATGTTCTTCTCACAAACCACATAAGGATCCGCCAGTGTCATTGGATGTGTGTTCTTTTCATGAACCACACCCAGTGTCATTGGATGTGTGTTCTTCTCACAAACCACACATGGATCCACCAGTGTCATTGCATGTGTGTTCTTCTCATGAACCACACATGGATCCACCAAGTGTGATTGCATGTCTGTTCTTTTCAAAAACCACATATGGATCCACCATTGTCATTGCATGTGTGTTCTTTTCATGAACCACACCTAGTGTCATTGCATGTATGTTCCTCTCATAAACCACACATGGATCCACCAGTGTCATTGCATGTGTGTGATACGTTGCAAACGTATCCATAATTTTCAATGTTCCATGCTTGGTTTTATCTACTTTCTTATGTTTTGTCCACACTTTGGAGTACTTTTCATATGATTTCTTGGAATAACCTATTAACAAGAGCCACATTGCCAGCTGCTTGTTTTCTGCTGTTTTTGGTTCCAAGAAAGTCAGAAAATGAATATTCTCCGAATTGGACGGGACAAAACCCAAAGTCAATTTTTCACCTAGGGACACCAGGAGCCAGAATACAAGACGGAGAGGGGCTAGGGCCCGGCCACACCATCTGGCGGTGTAGGCCAGGCCTGGCCGCGCCAGGGGGTGGTCTGGCCGCCCTAGGCACCCCCTCGGCCCCCCTCTTTGCCTATAAGTTGCCTTCTGACCTAAAAACTTAGGGGCGTAGACGTTTTCCAGAAAGAGTTCTGCTCCTTTTGAGGCGTCAATTTTTGTGCTTCTGACCCAGGTTGTTATATAACTTTTGTTAATTCAATACTTTTCGATTTGAGGAACAGAAGGTCTTCGGAAAAATTCGTCTTTACCTGCTTGTCTGTTTTGACAGATTTCTGCCATTATTTGCATTTGCTTCTTGTTAGTTCTTTTTTGAGTTCTTTTGGGGAATTGAGATTTTTGAGGGAAGTGCTACAGTAGCTTGTGTTTTAATGGAAGTTTTATTGGTGTTGGAACTGAACCTAAAGACTTATTATCTTGAGTGCACTAATGTTGCTAATAAAGATTGTGTGAAGTTTTGTATGAAGGAAAAATTTCAGGTGTATGGAAGGAATGAGAAATGAGATGAAGGATGGACTAAAGCTCAAGCTTGGGGATGCCATGCGTGTCACCCCAAGAAATATCCAAGAATTACAAGCGTCAAAGCTTGGGGATGCCCAAGGGATCCCCTTCTTTACCAATAGAAATCTCAGGTTTTCTTCCAAACACTTCATTTTTATTGTTTCATGCACAGTTCTGTTGTTCTTGGAGCGTCTTCGTTTTCGTTTTGGGTTTTCATTTGCTTGGTTTGCTTAGTTTGCTTTAATAAATTGGTTGGACCCCCTCTTTCATGCATTGGTTTTCAAATAGTTTGGTTTGGATTGGAAAAGAGTAGGAAAGTTAATGCTTAAGTGGTAAAGAGAGCTTGTTTTTGACTGTGGCCTATGCTTTGTCATGCCATGCTTGATATTTGTTTGGCTTTATGCTTAGTATTCTTTGTTGTATCATGACATGTTATAAACAATTGAGATTGCTTAATGTGCCTTGGAAGAATCATGCGTTGTTTTAGCATATTAAAGCATAGTATTGTGGTATTCTCCTTTGATGTTTTATTTGGGTTGACTTGGCGCATGCTCACACCATGTTATGACTATCCCAAGTCACCATAGCCTTTATAATCCTTTAGTTTTGAACTCGTAGTATCACTTTATGATTTTATTAATGATGTTTTGTTGCTCTGCATGATTATGGCCATTATTGCTCTCTTAGTTGGACGCTCCCAGTCTTTTGCTAGCCTCCATAACCAAGTATGAGTTCCACTCATGCATCCAACTCCTAAAACCAAGTTATTCCAAAGAGTCCACCATACCTACCTATTAGCATATGCTATTCCAAGTATATTCATGTTTTTATCTACCTTCCGAATTAAACTTGTTATGAGAAAACAAGTGATTAAAGCTCTAACGAACTTGATGGCACACTTTACTTTTCTTGCCTTTAATAAACTTGAACCATTGTGTCGTCTATGTTGTATATGCTTGCACTTATATGTTGGGGATTAGCAGAACCATGATATCACGGGGAACGCTTTCCACATTGCACTTGTACTTTGTACCTAGTTGATATCATGCTCTTTTGTCTATGGATGTCCTCGGTGTGAAATTAAAGGGGATCTTGTAAGTCCATGGAGTTATGTATGTGTGTTAGAGAAACACCTGGGCCACTGGTCTAATCCATGCCGTCATGGTGGAAACCTGCAGCGTAACCATAATGAGCTGTCTATGAAGCATTCTTCTTATAAAAAAAAGATTCAGATATTGAGAAAAAGAGAAAAAGAAAAAAAGAGATATGAGAAAAGAGGAAAGAGAGAAAAAAGCACCATTTTCCCATGGTAAATAAGAAGATTGTTGAGATGCTCGTTGTTTGCTTGCCTTGTCATTTTGATATGGGGATTCTTCCGTATCATCGGGCAAGGGGTACCCCGTTGGTGGTTCTCTATGATACACATGTACTTACAATGACAAGAACTTACCGGTAACTAAATTTGAGTAGCATGAGGAGCGGCCCTCGTATTCAAGGGACATGAGATTTCCAACTTATACTTTGTCAAGGATATACTTCATAGTTTGTTCACTTTAACCTTAACCACTTCAAGATGCTTAAGATAGGGACAATGAGAGCTGAAAGCTAAAAAGTACCATGATTTTTGGAAGCTCTTTGTGAAACTTGAGTCTCTACTTCCTTCTTTGAAGGCCTTTCTTTTACTTTTATGGTGAGTCTCCACCTTCTATCTTTATGCACCTACTTTGAGAGCATAGTGGCCATTCTTAGTTCTATGTGCATTGTCCCAAGACTTGTTGATTGATGCATAGCGTTGATATTGCTTGTTTTAAACTATTTGTATCTAGTCACTCTTATGAACTTTGAAGGTGTCCTATGCATTTATGTTTGCTACTCTATGAGGGACAAGCTGAATGCCACTATGCTATGTTTTATTTATGTAAAACAAAAAAACGTCTACTCATGATGCAACATAGTTGCTTTGTCTTATTGTTAGAACTTTATCTTTCATGTTTTGTGGAAGTACTATGATCCCAGCTATGAATGTTTTACGAATACTTTGATCAAGTTTCTGATGGTGCATGTCACCTCAAAAATTATTCATTCTCTTTATCACTTACCTACTCGAGGACGAGCAAGAGTTAAGCTTGGGGACGTTGATACGTTGCAAACGCATCCATAATTTTCGATGTTCCATGCCTGGTTTTATCTACTTTCTTATGTTTTGTCCACACTTTGGAGTGTTTTTCATATGATTTCTTGGACTAACCTATTAACAAGAGCCACAGTGCCAGCTACCTGTTTTCTGCTGTTTTTGGTTCCAGGAAAGTTAGAAAATGAATATTCTCGGAATTGGACGGGACAAAAGCCAAAGTCAGTTTTTCACCGAGGGACACCAGGAGCGAGAATACAAGATGGAGAGGGGCTGGGCCCGGCCACACCACCTGGCCGCGCGGGCCAGGCCTGCCCGCGCCAGGGGCTGGTCTAGCCGCCCGAGGCACCCCCGCGGCCTCCCTCTTCGCCTATAAGTTGCCTTCTAACCTAAAAACTCAAGGGGGGTCGAAGTTTTTCCAAAAAGAGTTCCGCTCCACCGCCACCACCTGATTTCGTGATTCGGAACCAGAAACTCCGTTCTAGCACCCTGCCGGGACGGGGAATTGGAGGAGATCATCGCCATCATCATCACCATCGCTTTTCCATCGACCATCCATGTTTCCCCTATCTATGAGTGAATAATCCCTAGATGTAGGCAATGGGGATGGTAGGGATTGGATGAGATCGTTCATGTAATGGCATCAGATTGTTAGGGCATGGTGCCTAGTGTCTATTATTAGTGATTTTTGACTTTGTTGCGACTTATTATGCTTAATGCATGTCAGTAGTGCCCGAGTGCCATGATTTTAGATCTAAACATGTTATTGATTCATTATGATAGTATTGTTTATGGTCTTACCTGCAAGTTGTATACACACGTTGTTGTCCGGAACCAATGGCCCCGAAGTGAGAGAAATCGGGATAACCGGAGGGAATGGCTTTGATGTGAGGATCATATGTGTTCACGGAGTGTTAATGCTTTGCTCTGGTGCTCTATTAAAAGGAGCACCTTAATTGCCAGTAGTTCCCTTGAGGCCCCGCTGCAAACGGGCTGGCAGGACAAAATATGTTGTGCAAGTTCTCATTTAGTACTTGGATTCTTTATAACTATATATGGAACACATGTCTATGATTATTTAGTACTTGGATTCTTTATCTTATTTATCTGCAATTGCCCTATGTTCTGATAGCCATGTGAATTTTCTTGTCCATGCAACGCCTATCCATCCATCCCTATGCCTACCGTGCTCGAATCCTAATGTTTGCTGCAATTGTTACTACTGTCTTTGCTTTTACTACTGCTATTACTTTGCTATTCCTACGACAAAACTATTATTACTGCTAAACTTCTGTGAGCAAGATTGTTTCTAGTTGTAGCTGAATTGACAACTCAGTTGTTAAGGCTTATAAATATTCTTTGGCTCCCCTTGTGTTGAAGCAATAAATTGGGTTTAACTTCCCTCGAAAATACTGCGATACACCCCCTATACTTGTGGGTCATTAGTGTGTTCTTCTCATGAACCAAAGCTAGAGTCATTGCATGTCTATTATTCTCACAAACCACATAAGGATATACTAGTGTCATTACATGTGTGTTCTTCTCATGAACCACACGAAGTGTCATTGCATGTGTGTTCCTCTCATAGTGTACACATGGATCCACTAGTGTCATTGGATGTGTGTTCTTCTCATGAACCACATATAGAGTCATTGCATATGTGTTTTTTCATGAACAACACCCATTGTCATTGCATGTTTGTTCCTCTCACAAACCACACATGGATCCACCAGTGTCATTGCATGTGTGTTCTTCTCATGAACCACATCTAGAGTCATTGCATGTCTGTTCTTCTCACAAACCACATAAGGATCCACCAGTGTCATTGGATGTGTGTTCTTTTTATGAACCACACCAAGTGTTGTTGGATGTGTGTTTGTAACATCCCAAAACGTAATCCAAGGTTAATCAAGATCAAATCTACCCAATTTAGGGTTAACAAAAACTTTTCCATTTAAAATCATTAAGCATTCATATGTGTGTGCATTTAAATTAGGAGTTGTTTTGAATTGCCATGTTTGAGTGATACATTGGTTGTAAAATGATTCTAAGGTGAATTAAACATCATCTAGATCATTCCCAAACAAATATCAAGAAAAAGAAATCAAAAAGAATAAAATAAGCAAATGGTCACTTTTGCCATTTTAATCACCCAGCCTACTTTGGCTATTCCTAAAACTCAAATCTTAACAGAAACATTTGTGGATCTTTGCACCCCTTGCTAGTACAAGTAGTGAAGGACCAAGGCCCACTTTGTTTCATCCCAAAAACTTTCAAATACGAAATTTAAATGAAAATTAAAAATTGAATATAGTTCATATGTATAGATCACACTAATTCAAACAAAATCCCAGCAACCCTAGATCATCAAGCATAAGATACATCACTCCACCAAAAATCAGCTCAAAATTCAAATATTTTGTTCATGCGGCCATTGTGTCGAACACCTGACAGGCAGAATCAAAATGGCCTAACTTATACTATTTTTGATCAAATTTGGTCGAGCCATTTGAACCCAATTCTAGTCCCTTGTCTCCCCCAGACCCAACCAAGCCATCAAAGACCTACCCAATGGCCTGGGGCAACAGTGCCATGCCGCCCCGATGCCATGCTTGCCAGCCAACCTTGCCAACGCCATAGCATACCACCAGCCTCTCTCCGCGCTCCAGGAAGCACGACGTGACCTCACCGTCGCCCACGGTCCACCCCTCGATCAACCCCAGCCCCTGGACCACTCCCCAGCCTCGCTGCCCTTTCTCTCTGCACGCAGCCAGAGCGCGCCAGAGCGCGATCACCGCCAGCACGCAGCAGACCACGCCTCTGCACCAAATCCCACACGCTGCTCCGCCTCGACACCAGAATCCCGCCAGACACGGCCGTGCACCGCCGTGCGACCTACAATCGCCGGGAGCCGCGTCGAGCAACGCCTCTGTCCCCCAGAGTGTGTGAAGCCTCCGACACTTAGGCACCGCCCCTAGCCACGCCATTGCGCCATAGCTGACCACCAGGGAACCGCCCACCATCCGGCTACCTCACCCACGCCGATAGCCCCATGTGCCGTCGTCACCGATGAGCTCCGCCCACACCTATCGGTCTCACCGTCGAGCCTATAAAAGGAGGCCTCCCCGGCATGAATTCCTCACACCCTCACACTCCCCTCTCACCCCTAGTCCTTCCCCACCTCTCGTCGGAGTAGCTCGAGCAGCAGGCCGCCAGAATTTTACCGGAGGCAGCCGCAACAGAGGAGGAGACGCTGCCATCGATTCTGTCCACCTCAACCCCTGCCGCGACCTCGCATGTGCCCGCCGTCATAGTCTAGTTCGATCGCCCATCTCACCACAATAGTTGGAGCCCTGGTACGTCCCTAGTAGACCCCCACCGTCTGTTTAGGGTTCGGTCTCGCCGGCGACGAGTTCGTCGTCGACGACGATTGTGGACCGTTGATCTCTATTCTAATCATGTGGCCCAGATCGCCCCATACAGTTTCGTGTTTTAAGTTTCGTTGACAAGCCGAACCAACCTGTAAGCCGCCCTCTGCGCCGCTGAGCGTCACTAGGCCGGCCCAATTACTTTCCCGCGCTGACCCATTAATTCAAATATAGATTTTTCTATTTAGATTTAGAACCAATTCTGGCCCTTAGTTTAAAAATCAATTCAGGAAGATTTACTGAACCAAATTGAGTGATTCAATTTTTTTTGGAAAGCTACTGAAAATCTCTATCCAAACCCTTTGGATTTAAATCATTTAGAGTTAGAGATATCTCCTAGTAAAAATAATAAGACAGAAGCATTTGCATATTCAAACATTTTTCTAAAATCAACCATAATAGATTTTGAGTTGATTCAAACTCTCAAAAATCACATTTAACCATACCTATCTGAATATGTAATAATATTAGGGTTTGCATGCAGTGACTTTGGACTAGTACCAAAATAATGCTATATAGGCATTTCTAGTCACTTTAAATCATTAATTATTAAACTTAAATTTATTAAAATGTGATCCAACCTTTAAATCACATTCCCATATGTTAGAATATGTGGTGATGACATGTGTCCACATGATACCATATTTTAATTGGAAAATATTAAATCTTAGTTAATTTCAATGAGTAGAAATTACTTTTCTCAAATAAAAAGAAGGAAGCTAGTTAATTAAACCTTGTGATGCTTGTGATGATAATAGATCATCAAATGTGTGCCTTAGTGTTCTAAGTAGACTAGTTAAGTATTGTTTGGTGATTGTGTATCCCGTATGTATTTATAGAGGATAGTACCGACCAAGCTTTCGAGGAGGAGGAGTTCTACCAAGAGGAGGAGGAAGAAAACTTCAACCACTGCACCAACCAAGGCAAGCTAACACTTGCAAGTATTATACAATCAAGCCATCATTAACAATGCAAGGTAACCCTTGCAAGTTAGATAACTTAAGCAAAGGCATTAGGCATGCTTTGGTTATACCACTTTGACTATTACCTACCCCAAGTTTTATTTCCAAGCTTTTACTTTCTTTACTTTATTAAAGTCCTTTACTTGTTTGAAGGTAGCATAAAAAGTATAAAACTTGACCTAGATAACCTTAGATGTCATGCTATGGTATGAGATTGATCTTAGCATCCCCTATTAGTGAACACTCTTAACTTAGTAGCTTAGAGCTAAATCAAAACTTGAGTCACTTTAGATGGGAACACTTGGTGAAAATGAATTGTGAAAACCTTGGAATGATGAGTCATTCTATTGAGATGTTTTGACAGGTATTGAGAAACACAAATGGTTTATGATGATGAAAATGTTGAGGCATGAGCATTAACCCTTTTACAAAAATGATGGTTGGGTTCGGATGCGATACCATTCCAATTTTATCGTACAACCACAATACCTGAATTGGGTAAGCCTTAGTCGGAAGTTTATATGCATCAGTATTAGTTCCCTCACAGGCGAGGTTTGAGCTGAGGCTACCTCTCAATGTTGACCACCTATGAAGTGCCCAAGATGACAGATGGTCATGGTTGGGAGGGCATGCTCATAGGAGAGGTTCTTATACTGGGGTGTGTAAAGGAAAGGTTATGTTTGATTATCTGCATACTAAGTATGATGATTCAGGGTTATCCCTGATAGATGTATCAAATCTTGTGGTGAAAGTGTACCACCTCTGCAGAGTGTCAAACTATTCGAATAGCCGCGTCCACGGTTATGGACAGTTGGAGTGGCCATACTGTTCCGTTGTCAGATATTTTCAAAATGACTTATGATATAAATGATGAATCTTGACTTGACCACAACAGGGTTGTGACTGTGACACTACCTTCCCAACTTAAGTGATTCTAGAACTTTATTTTATCTTTCTTTGTTTTTGAACTCAGCTTAGGTTTCGAACTTAACTTTACAAATAAACCACTAGAACTACCTTACTTGTTAGTGATAGTTTGCGAGTACTTAAAGAGTACTCATGGCTTTTGTCCCTGGCTATTATTATGGCCAGACTATGAAGGAGACTACCAAGATGAAGGATAGCAGGACGACTATGATAACTAGGGCTATCTTCCATCGTTAGCATTGCCTGTGCCCCTAAAGATGGACCCCACCGCTACACTTATTATTTATTCCGCTGCTTGTTCTATTAAGACTAGATCATGAGATCCTTTATTCGTGTAAGACCTTATTATGGTTTGTAATGGATGAGGTACTGTGATATCCAATCTGTTATGTCTCGCAAAAATGGTAATCCTGGGATTGCGATGTATGACATAACATGCATCTGGGATTACAATCCGGGTGTTGACAAGTTGGTATGAGAGCCATCCTGACCATAGGAGACACTAGTTAGAATGGACGTCCGAACAAAAACTTAATTTCAAAACCAAAGTGAGTATTTATGAAAAACTATTTCCTCTCTTACCCTTGGGAGTTTATTCTCTCTCAAAAATTCATGTTCCTCCAATTCTTACAGTACTACATAAAATTTGACACACTTGATCACTTCACTAACTTCCTCATCCTTAATTCTTTTAGATGGAGTCTCAGTTCAACAAGTTCTACCAGTTGGGCAAAGGAGGCCAACTGATCTTCGAGAGGGATCTAGATTCACTGTTGGAGCTCTTGGGACGCCCACATCCGGAGTTTCTTGAAGCTCAACTTCCTGGAACCCTAGGAGGAGATTTACAATGGCTAGTCACCGCTGATCTTCAAGGAAGCATAGAAGCACCAATGTCCGGTAGAATCCAGTTCTCCATAAGAGAGAACAACTGGCTAGATGGATTAGCCAGGGTAATGCATGAAGCTCTCGCACGTCTGTGTGCCCTGAGTGTCAACCAGATTCAAGAACCCGCTTTGTTCACTATGCAAGGCGTAACTTCATGGGAATGTCAATGGAGATGCCAAGTCGCCTGGAGTTGAAGCGTCAAGTGGAGAACCTTGACTTCCTGCTGTACGACCGCCAGAAGGAATTGGACAATGCTAGGGAGTTTGCCAACCACAACCTTGCCATTGCCGCCCAGAAGGCCCAGACTTTCTCACTACTTGTCAAGGACCGTCAGTCTCTTCGCTGCCAGCGCGAAAAGAAGGATCGCACCATCGACCTTCTTCGCAAGAAGGTGGCTGACCTCGAGAAGACCATCAAGGAGCAAGAAGCTCAACTTGAAGCAAAGGAGGAAGAAGATGAAGGTGAAGAAATCTAGGGAGATATGGACTCTTACCTCAGCAATGATGATGACTTTCTGGAGGAGGATGTCATGGACTTCCACACCAACGAACATGACTCTGACTTCATCGACGATGAGTAGATGCACTAGAGCACTATCATAGAGTGAGGAGTATCGGTCCCAATGTATCATAGCTTGTAGAATGGTTCTTAAAACCATTTGTTTTCATTGTTGTGGTGTGTGTGTGTGTGTGTGTTTGTATCGTGTGCTTGTTTGAATGAATGAAAATAAGTTAGTTGCCCAAAACCTGAGTCAAACCCAAAGTTTTAGCTTTGAAACCAAAACCATGAACCTTAGAACTTTCCCTCTTACCCCTTTATCCATCTCAATCTTCAGATGACTCGTGGAAATCCTGGAGGGAGAAGCTCATCGCAGGACCCAATGCTGCAGATTATGCAAATGTTTTGCAAACCGTGAAGCAAGCAGGGAAGAGCGCTAGGCCAACTTAGCAACACTGCAACAGATAGCCCAGATGGCCCAAAACAACCAAGGCCATGGAAATCAGGATCATCAAGGATCCAAGCTGAAAAACTTCCAAAATACCAATCCCCCAATCTTTAGCACCTCGGAGAACCCATTAGATGCTGATGACTAGTTGCAGACAATGGAGAACAATTTGGAAGTAGCCAGCGTAGATGACAACGAGAAAGTTCTCTTTGCCACCCACTACTTGGCAGGAGATGCAAGAGCCTAGTGGAACAACATCTACATGATGAACCATGGTCAAATGATGACATGGGAAACCTTCAAAATAAAGTTCAGCCTCACCCACATGCCGTGGGGTCTAGTCACCAGAATGAGGGATGAATTCAGAGCGTTGAAGCAAGGCAGAATGACTGTAGTGGAGTACCGTGACAGATTCTTGTCCCTAGCCAGGTACGCACCTGATGAGATCAACACGGAGGCCAACAAAAAGGAGAAATTCCTGAACAGACTTAATGATGAGATGCAGACTGTCCTCGTCAACATCCGGTTCGAGGATCTCGAAGAGCTAGTCGACTTTGGCATTCAGATGGAAGGGAAGATTAACAAGGCAAACGCCAACCGCAAACGTCCTATGATGCAGCAAGCTGGATCCAACAGTCACCAGAAGTACCATCCCAACCCGTCTGCAGGGTATGCACCAAGAAACAACCGACCCCCAATGTCTCGCCCAAGCTACCCAACCGTAGTGGAGGCAATGTGAAGTCCGGAGGAAACAACAACAACCCCGGCAACACCAGCAATTTCAACCGTGCACCTCCCAAGAGCAACAACAACAATAACAATACTGCACCCAGAACTGGAAGCAATGATGTGCCCGTGGCAGCAAAGGACAAGTCTCAGGTCACTTGTTTCGAGTGTGGAGTGAAGGGTCACTATTCCAATGAGTGCCCCAAGAAGATTGCCACCACTGCCAATGTGAATGCCCCAGCTCAACAGTAGCGTCGTGTTTAACTAGGAAGAAGATTTGCCCCTGGGAACCCTCACAACCGCAACGGCCGTCTCTTCCACATGAACGCCGAAGAAACCCAAGAAGCGCCAAATGTAGTGCTGGGTATGTTTTCTGTCAACTCAGTTTTAGCAAGAGTGTTGTTTGATTCTAGAACATCACACTCATTTGTCACCGAAGAATTTGCATGCACTAGTAAGATCCACCCAACCAACTTGAAGCATGTCATGATAGTTCAAATTCCTGGTTCCACTACAAAAGCTAGAAAATTTTGCAAAGCTGTGCCTATCAGAATACATGGGATATATTTTTATGCTAATCTAATAGTACTTGGAACCAAAGGATTGGAGGTAGTACTAGGTATGGGTTGGATGTCAAAGCATAAAGGACCGATAGACTGTGCTAAGAAAGCCATCACCATGACCAGTAGCTCTGGAGTAACAGTAGAGCATATATCTGAAACCTTACCTCGTCAATTCAAATGCAACAAGAGTCTAACCCTACCCACCATAGACCAAGTCAGAGTAGTCTGTGAATACCCGACGTATTCCCTGATGAATTTCCCAGTATGCCCCTAGATAGGGATATTGAGTTCATTATCGAACTAATCCCCGGAACCGGACCCATACCCTAGAGACCCTATAGCATGAACCCCTCAGAGTTAGTAGAATTAAAGAAGCCGTTGGATGCTATGTTAGCAACAGGCTTGATTCAACCAAGCGCATCGCCATGGAGATCACCAGTGTTATTCGTCGACAAGAAAGATGGAGGCAACCGTTTGTGCACCGATTACAGAAAGATGAATGACGTCACCATCAAAAACAAGTACCCTTTACCAAAGATAGAGGATCTATTTGATCAGTTGACTGGTGCCCAAGTGTTCTCAAAGATTGATCTTAGGACTGGTTATCACCAACTTAAGATTCGTGCAACGGATATTCCGAAGACCGCCTTTACTACTCGTTATGATTTATACGAGTATACGGTCATGTCTTTTGGATTAAACAATGCCCCTGCTTATTTCATGAATCTCATGAATATGATCTTTATGAATTTCTTAGATAAGTTTGTCGTTGTGTTTATCAACGATATCCTCATCTACTCCAAGTCAGAAGAAGAGCATGAGCAACATCTGAGAATCATCCTGGAAACCCTGAGAGAGCATCGGTTATATGCCAAGTTCAGCAAATGTGAGTTTTGGCTGAAAGAAGTAGGATTCCTAGGACATATTGTGTTGATCCCACCAAGATTAGAGATGTCGAAGCATGGGAAGCCCCAACCACTCAAACCCAAGTCCGTGCATTTCTCGGATTAGCAGGATATTACCGCAAGTTCGTAGAAGGATTCTCGAGCATCGCCAGACCCATGACCCAATTGTTGAAGAAGGACAAGAAGTTTGAATGGACCGACAAATGTGAAGTCAGTTTCCAAGAACTGAAGAAGAGATTGATTTCAGCCCCAATATTGATCATGCCAGATATCAAGAAGCCGTTTGATGTGTATTGTGATGCATCCAAGATTGGCCTCGGATGTGTATTGATGCAAGAAGGCAAAGTTATCGCATATCTATCTCGACAACTAAAGCTGCATGAGCAGAACTATCCGACCCATGATCTTGAATTAGCAGCCGTAGTTTTGGCATTAAAGACATGGCATCATTATCTTATGGGTAATCGCTGTGAGATTTACTCCGATCACAAGAGCTTGAAGTATATTTTCACTCAGAAGGAGCTGGATATGAGGCAAAGGAGATGGATAGAGTTAATCAAGGATTATGACCTTGACATTCACTATCACCCCGGCAAAGCCAATGTGGTAGCGGATGCTCTTAGTAGATTGCCGTGTAGGCTAAACACCATGATCAAAGAGAAGCAACCAAGTTTGCATGAGGAGTTGGAGCAGTTTAGAACTGAGCTAGTTAGCCAAGGATTTTTAGCTAGCATTGAACTTCAACCCACTTTGATTAGCCAAATCAAGGAAGCCCAGAAGGGAAATGAAAGTATCGACGGAATCAAACATCGTATTGGTACATGAAAGGTACCTGGATTCACCAAAGATGAAGAAGGAGTTCTGTGGTACAAAGGACGTATCTTTGTGCCAGAAGATTCGGAACTGAAGCAAGTTATCATGCATGAAGCTCATGATACTCTTTATTCTATCCACCCCGGAGGAACGAATATGTATCATGATTTGAAAGAGCAATTTTGGTGGCACAAGATGAAGAGAGAAATCGGAAGCTACATCGCCAAGTGTGACATCTGTCAAAGAGTCAAAGTAGAGCATTAGAGACCCGCAGGACTGTTGCAACCATTGCAGATTCCGGAATGGAAATGTGATTCTGTCGGAATGGACTTTATCACCGGTTTGCCTACTTCTAGTAGGGGAAATGACTCAATCTAGGTCATCGTTGATAGACTGTCCAAGGTAGCTCATTTTATACCTGTCAAGACAACCTACCAGAGTTCGAAGCTAGCAGAGTTGTACATTGCTAGAATTGTTAGTCTGCATGGAACCCCCAAGACCATAGTGTCAGATCAAGGAACCCAATTTACCTCGAGATTTTGGCAAAAAGTCTAAGAAGGATTAGTAACCAAGTTGAATTTCAGCACCGCGTATCACCCGCAAACTGATGGACAGACTGAAAGAGTCAACCAAATCTTAGATGATATGTTGAGAGCTTGTCTGTTGGAGTATGGATCAAAATGGGAAGATTGCCTGCCTTTCGCAGAATTCTTATATAACAACAGCTATCAAGCCAGTTTGCAAATGGCACCATTTGAGTTCCTATACGGAAGAAAGTGTCGTACCCCTTTGAATTGGTCGCAAGTAGGAGAGACTCAGATTTTTGGACATGACATTCTCCGAGAAGCTGAAGAGAAAGTTCACAAAGTCCGTGAACACATCAAGACCGCTCAGTCCAGAGAGAAGAGTTATGATGACAAGAGAAGGAGAGACCTGACTTTCAATGTCGGAGATTTTGTGTATCTCAAGGTTTCGCCATTAAAGGGAACACAACACTTTAATCTGAAAGGAAAGTTAGCCCCCAGATATATCGGACCTTTCAAGATTCTAAATCATCGAGGAGAAGTATGGTATAACCAGGAACTTCCAGAAGAGATGTCAGCCATCCACAATATGTTCCATATCTCGTTACTTCGCAAATGCCTAGAAGTGCCGGAAAAGACCGAAGTATTCGAGAACATCGATCACCGAGCCGTTGATATCAACAAGGATCTAACGTATCGTGAAGTGCCCATCCGTATCTTGGAGGAAGCCTACAAAACCACCAGGACCTGGAGTATCAAGTTTCTCAAGATTCAATGGAGCAACAATACCGAAGAAGAAGCCACTTGGGAGCGAGAAGATTACATTAGGACGGAGTTCCCAGATCTCTTTAGTTCCTAGTTTTCTTTCTTAAATCTCGGGACGAGATTTTGTTTAAGGGGGGAGGTTTGTAACATCCAAAACTTAATCCAAGGTTAATGAAGATCAAATCTACCCAATTTAGGGTTAACAAAAACTTTTCCATTTAAAATCATTAAGCATTCATATGTGTGTGCATTTAAATTATGAGTAGTTTTGAATTGCCATGTTTGAGTGATCAATTGGTTGTAAAATGATTCTAAGGTGAATTAAACATCATCTAGATCATTCGCAAACAAATCTCAAAGAAAAAGAAATCAAAGAGAATAAACTAAGCAAATGGTCACTTTTGCCATTTTAATCACCTAGACTACTTTGGCAATTCCTAGAACTCAAATCTTAACAAAAACAATTGTGGATCTTTGCTCCCCTTGCTAGTACAAGTAGTGAACTCCATTTCAAAATCCCAAGCAAACCTAGATCCTCAAGCATAATATACATCACTCCACCAAAAATCAGCTCAAAATTCAAATATTTTGTTCATGCGGCCATTGTGTCGAACACCTGGCAAGCAGAATCAAAATGGCCTAACTTATACTGTTTTTGATCAAATTTGGTCGAGCCATTTGAACCCAATTCAAGTCCCTTGTCTCCCCCCAAACCCAACCAAGCCATCAAAGACCTACCCAATGGCCTAGGGCAACAGTGCCATGCCGCCCCGACGCCATGCTCGCCAGCCAACCTTGCCAACGCCACAGCAGACCGCCATCCCCTCTCCGCCGCTCCAAGAAGCACGGCGTGACCTCACCGCCGCCCACGGTCCACCCCTCGATCAACCCCAGCACCGGGACCACTCCCCAGCCTCGCCGCCCTTTCTCTCTGTGCGTAGCCAGAGCACACCAGAGCGCGATCGCCGCCAACACGCAGCAGCCGCGCCTCGGCACCAAATCCAGCACGCCGCTCCGCCTTGACACCAGCACCCCGCCAGACATGGTCGAGCATCGCCTCTGTCCCCCAGAGCGCGGGAAGCCTCCGACAGTTAGGCACCACCCCTAGCCGTGCCATTGCGCCGTAGCTGACCGCCAGGGAACCGCCCACCGTCCGCCTACCTCACCCATGCCAATAGCCCCCTGTGCCGTCGTCACCGACGAGCTGCGCCCACACCTCTCGGTCTCACCGTCGAGCCTATATAAGGAGGCCTCCCCTGCACGAATTCCTCACACCCTCACACTCCCCTCTGACCCCCAGTCCTTCTGCACCTCTCGCTAGAGTACCTCGAGCAACAGGCCGCCGGAATTTTACCGGAGGTAGCCGCAACAGAGGAGGAGACGCTGCCGTCGATTCCGTCCACCTCAGCCCCTATCGCGACCTCTCCTGAGCCTGCCGTCGCCGTCCGCTTCGATCGCCCACCTCACCACACTAGCTAGAGCCCTGGTACTTCCCCAGTAGACCCCCACCGTCTGTTTAGGGTTCGGTCTCGCCGTCGACGACGACTCTGGACCGTTAATCTCTATTCTAATCGTGTGGCCCAGATCTCCCCATACCGTTTCAGGTTTTAAGTTTCGCTGACAAGCGGGACCAACCTGTCAGCTGCCCTCTGCGCCGCTGAGCGTCACTGGGCTGACCCAGTTACTTTCCCGCACTGACCCAGTAATTCAAATATAGATTTTTCTATTTAGAATTAGAACCAATTTTGTCCCTTAGTTTAAAAATCAATTCAGGAAGATTTACTAAACCAAATTGAGTGATTCAATTTTTTTTGGAAAGCTACTGAAAATCTATATCCAAGCCCGTTGGACTTAAATCTTTTAGAGTTAGAGATCT
This sequence comes from Avena eriantha, assembly GCA_910589775.1. Classification (NCBI taxonomy): domain Eukaryota; kingdom Viridiplantae; phylum Streptophyta; class Magnoliopsida; order Poales; family Poaceae; genus Avena; species Avena eriantha. The sequence goes on from OU342742.1 coordinate 445,568,984, forward strand.
CTCCTAGTAAAAATAACAAGACAGAAGCATTTGCACATTCAAACATTTTTCTAAAACCAACCATAATAGCTTTTGAGTTGATTCCAACTCTCAAAATCACATTTAACCATACCTATCTGAATATGTAATAAAATTAGGGTTTGCATGCATTGACTTTGGACTAGTACCAAAATAATGCTATATAGGCATTTCTAGTCACTTTAAATCATTAATTATTAAACTTAAACTTATTAAAATGTGATCCAACCTTTAAATCACATTCCCATATGTTAGAATATGTGGTGATGACATGTGTCCACATGATCCCATATTTTAATTGGAGAATATTAAATCTTAGTTAATTTCAATGAGTAGAAATTACTTTTCCCAAATAAAAAGAAGGAAGCTAGTTAATTAAACCTTGTGATGCTTGTGATGATAATAGATCATCAAATTTGTGCCTTAGTGTGCTAAGTAGACTAGTTAAGTATTTTTTGGTGATTGTGTATCCCGTATGTATTTATAGACGATAGTACCGACCAAGCTTTCGAGGAGGAGGAGTTCTACCAAGAGGAGGAGGAAGAAAACTTCAACCACTGCACCAACCAAGGCAAGCTAACACTTGCAAGTATTATACAATCAAGCCATCATTAACAATGCAAGGTAACCCTTGCAAGTTAGATAACTTAAGCAAAGGCATTAGGCATGCTTTGGTTATACCACTTTGACTATTACCTACCCCAAGTTTTATTTCCAAGATTTTACTTTCTTTACTTTATTAAAGTCCTTTACTTGTTTGAAGGTAGCATAAAAAGTATAAAACTTGACCTATCTAGATAACCTTAGATGTCATTCTATGGCACGAGACTGATCTTAGCATCCCCTATTAGTGAACACTCTTAACATAGTAGCTTATAGCTAAATCAAAACTTGACTCAATTTAGATGGGAAGACTTGGTGAAAATGAATTTTGAAAACCTTGGAATGATGAGTCATTCTATTGAGATGTTTTGATAGGTGTTGAGAAACACAAATGGTTTATGATGATGAAAACATTGAGGCATGAGCCTTAACCCTTTTACAAAACTGATGGTTGGGTTCGAATGCGATACCATTCCAATTTTACCGTACAACCACAATACCTGAATTGGGTAAGGCTTAGCCGGAAGTTTATATGCATTAGTATTAGTTCCCTCGTGGGAGAGGTTTGAGCTGAGGCTACATCTCAATGTTGTCCACCTATGCAGTGCCCAAGATGACAGATGGTCATGGTTGGGAGGCCATGCTCATAAGAGAGGTGCTTATACAAGGGTGTGTAAAGGAAAGGTTATGTTTTATTATATGCATACTAAGTATGATGATTCAAGGTTATCCCTGACTGATGTATCGAATCTTGTGGTGCATGTGTACCACCTCTGCAGAGTGTCAAACTATTCGAATAGCTGCGTCCGCGGTTATGGACAGTTGGAATGGCCATACTGTTCCGTTGTCAGATGTTTTCAAAATTACTTATGATATAAATGATGAATCTTGACTTGACCACAACAGGGTTGTGACTATGACACTAGCTTCCCAACTTAAGTGATTCTAGAGCTTTATTTTATCTTTCCTTGTTTCTAAACTCAGCTTAGGTTTTGAACTTAACTTTACAAATAAATCTACAGTTAGCATTTCCCACTAGAACTACCTTACTTGTTAGTGATAGTTTGCGAGTACTTAAAGAGTACTCATGGCTTTTTTCCCTAGCTATTATTATAGCCAGACTATGAAGGAGACTACCTAGATGAAGGACAGTAGGATGGCTATGATAACTAGGACTATCTTCCATCGTCAGCATTGCCTATGCCCCTGAAGATGGATCCCACTTCTACGCTTATTATTTATTTTGCTGCTTGTTGTATTAAGAGTAGATCATGAGATCCTTTATTCGTGTAAGACCTTATTATGGTTTGTAATGGATGAGGTACTTTGATATCCAATCGTTATGTCTTGCAAAAATGGTAATCCTGGGATTGCCATGTATGACATAACAGGCATCTGGGATGAAAAATCCGGTTGTTGACAGTGTTCTTCTCACAAACCACACATGGATTCACCAGTGTCATTGCATGTGTGTTCTTCGGATGAACCACACATGGATCCACCAAGTGTGATTGCATGTCTGTTATTTTCGCAAACCACATATGGATCCACCAGTGTCATTGCATGTGTGTTCTTTTCATGAACCACACCCAGTGTCATTGCATGTCTATTCCTCTCATAAACCACACACAGATCCACCAGTGTCATCGCATGTGTGTTCTTCTCATGAACCACAGCTAGAGTCATTGCATGTATGTTATTCTCACAAACCACATAAGGATCCACTAGAGTCATTGCATGTGTGTTCCTCTCACAGACCACACATAGATCCACCAGTGTCATTGCATGTGTGTTCTTCTCATGAACCACACTCAGAGTCATTGCATGTCTGTTCTTTTCACCAACCACTTCTAGAGTCATTGCATCTGTGTTCTTCTCATAAACCACATAAGGATACACCAGTGTCATTGCATGTGTGTTCTTGTCACAAACCACAACTAGAGTCATTGCTTGTATGTTCTTCTAACAAACCACATAAGGATACACCAGTGTCATTGAACCACATCTAGATCCATTGCATGTGTGTTCTTCTCACAAACCACATAAGCATACACCAGTTTCATTGGATGTGTGTTCTTCTCATGAACCACAGCTAGAGTCATTGCATGTATGTTCTTCTCACAAACAACATAAGGATCCACCAGTGTCATTGGATGTGTGTTCTTCTCACAAACCACACCTGGATCCACCAGTGTCATTGCATGTCTGCTCTTTTCATTAACCATAGTTAGAGTCATTGCATGTGTGTGCTTTTCACAAACCACATATCACCAGTGTCATTGCATGTGTGTTATTCTCATGAACCACATAAGGACACACCATTGTCATTGCATGTGTTTTCTTCTCATGAACCACACACAGTGTCATTGCATGTGTGTTCTTCTCACAGACTACACATGGATCCACCAGTGTCCTTGCATGGTTGTTCTTCTCATGAACCAAACCCAGTCATTGCATGTCTGTTCTTCTCACGAACGACATAAGGATCCAGCAGTGTCATTGCATGTCTGTTCATTTCATGAACCACAGCTAGTGTCATTGCATGTCCGTTCCTCTCACAAACCACACATGGATCCACCAGTGTCATTGCATGTGTGTTCTTCTCATGAACCACAGCTAGAGTCATTGGATGTGTGTTCTTTTCATGAACCACAACTAGAGTCATTGCATGTGTGTTCTTCTCACAAACCACATAAGGATACACCAGTGTCATTGCATTTGTGTTATTCTAATGAACCACATCTACAGTCATTGCATGTCTGTTCTTCTCACAATCCACATAAGTTTCCACCAGTGTCATTGGATGTGTGTGCTTTTCATGAACCACACCCAGTGTCATTGCATGTGCGTTCTTCTCGCAAACCACATAAGGATACACCAATGTCATTGCATGTATGTTCTTCTCATGAACCATAGCTTGAGTCATTGCATGTATGTTCTTCTCACAAACCACATAAGGATACACTAGGGTCATTACATGTGTGTTCTTCTCATGAACCACAGCTAGAGTCATGTCATGTATGTTCTTCTCACAAACCACATAAGGATCCACCAGTGTCATTGGATGTGTGTTCTTTTCATGAACCACACCCAGTGTCATTGGATGTCTGTTCTTCTCACAAAGCACACATGGATCCACCAGGGTCATTGTGTGTCTTCTCTTTTCATTAATCACAGTTAGAGTCATTGCATGTCTGTTCTTTTCACAAACCGCATATCACTAGTGTCATTGCATGTGTGTTCTTCTCATGAACCACACATGGATCCACCAGTGTCGTTGCATGTTTGTTCTTCTCATGAACCACATCTAGAGTCATTGCATATCTGTTCTTCTCACAAACCACATATGGATCCACCAGTGTCATTGGATGTGTGTTCTTCTAATGAACCACATCTTGAGTCATTGGATGTGTGTTCTTTTTATGAACCATAGCTCGAGTCATTGCATGTCTGTTCTTCTCACAGACCACACGTATGGATCCGCAAATGTCATTGCATATTTGTTCTTTTCATGAACCACACCAGTATCATTGCATGTGTGTTCTTCTCATGGACCACATCTAGAGTCATTGGATGTGTGTTCCTCTCATAAAGCACGCACGGATCCAGCAGAGTCATTGCATGTCTGCTCTTTTCATTAACCACAGTTAGAGTCATTGCATGTGTGTTCTTATCACAAACCACATAAGGATCCACCAATGTCATTGGATGTGTGTTCTTTTCACAAACCACATAAGGATCCACCAGTGTCATTGGATGTGTGTTCTTTTCATGAACCACACCCCAGTGTCATTGCATGTATGTTCCTCTCACAGACAACACATGGATCCACCAATGTCATTTCATGTGTGTTCTTCTCATGAACCATAGCTAGTGTCATTGGATGTGTGTTATTTTCATGAACCACAGCTAGCGTCATTGCATGTGTGTTCTCACAAACCACATAAGGATACACCAGTGTCATTGCATGTGTGTTCCTTCTCATGAACCACATCTAGAGTCATTGCATGTCTCTTCTTCTCACAAACCACATAAGGATCCACCGGTGTCATTGGACGTGTGTTCTTTTCATGAACCACACCAAGTGTCATTGGATGTGTGTTCTTCTCGCAAACCACATGGATCCAACAGTGTCATTGCATGTGTCTTCTTCTCATGAACCACACATGGATCCACCAAGTGTGATTGCAAATCTTTTCTTTTCACAAACCACATATGGATCCACAAGTGTCATTGCATGTGTATTCTTTTCATGAACCATACCCAGTGTCATTGCATGTATGTTCCTCTCATAAACCACACATGGATCCACCAGTGTCATTGCATGTGTGTTCTTCTCATGAACCACAGCTAGAGTCATTACATGTCTGTTATTCTCACAAACCACATAAGGATACACCAGTGTCATTGCATGTGTGTTCTTCTCATGAACCACCCCTAGTGTCATTGCTTGTGTGTTCCTCTTATAGTGTACACATGGATCCACCAGTGTCATTGGATGTGTGTTTTTCTCATGAACCACATCTAGAGTCATTGCATGTGTGTTCTTCTCACAAACCACATAAGGATACACCAATGTCATTGCATGTGTGTTCTTCTCATGAACCATAGCTAGAGTCATTCCATGTCAGTTCTTTTCATGAACCACATAAGGATCCACCAGTATCATTGGATGTGTGTTCTTCTCACAAACCACACATGGATCCACTAGTGTGATTGCATGTCTACACTTTTCATTAACCACGGTTAGAGTCATTGCATGTATATTCTTTTCACAAACCACACATCACTAGTGACATTGCATGTGTGTTCTTCTCATGAAGCACACGTGGATCCACCCAATGTGATTGTATGTCTGTTCTTTTCACAAACCACATATGGATCCACAAGTGTCATTGCACGTATGTTCTTTTCACAAACCACATATCACCAGTGTCATTGCATGTGTGTTCTTCTCACAAACCACATAAGGATCCACCAGTGTCATTGGATGTGTGTTCTTTTCACAAACCACATAAGGATTCACCAGTGTCATTGGATGTGTGTTCTTTTCATGAACCACAACCAGTGTCATGGCATGTCTAGTCCTCTCACAAACCACACATGGATCCACTAGTGTCATTGCATGTGTGTTCTTCTCATGAACCACAGCTAGAGTCATTGGATGTGTGTTCTTTTCATGAACCACACCCAGAATCTTCATGTGTGTTCTTCTCACAAACCACATAAGGATACACCTGTGTCATTGCATGTGTTTTCTTCTCATGAACCACATCTAGAGTCATTATATGTCTGTTATTCTCACAAACCACATAAGGAATCACCAGAGTCATTGCATGTGTGCTCTTCTCAGAAACCATATAAGGATCCACCAGTGTCATTGGATCTCTGTTCTTTTCATGAACCACACCAAGTGTCATTGCATGTCTGTTCCTCTCACAAACCACACATGAATCCACTAGTGTCATTGCATGTGTGTTCTTCTCATGAACCACACCAAGTGTCATTGGATGTGTGTTCCTCTCATAAACTACACATGGATCCACCAGTGTCATTGCACGTCTGCTCTTTTCAATAACCACAGTTAGAGTCATTGCATGTGTTATTTTCACAAACCACATATGGATCCAATGTGTCATTGCATGTGTGTTCTTCTCACAAACCACATATGGATCCACCAGTGTCATTGCTTGTCTCTTCTTTTCATGAACCACACCCAGTGTCATTGCATGTCTGTTCCTCTCATAAACCACACATGGATCCACCAGTGTCATTGCATGTGTGTTCTTCTCATGAACCACATATAGAGTCATTGCATGTCTGTTCTTCTCACAAACCACATAAGGATCCACCAGCGTCATTGGATGTGTGTTCTTTTCATGAACCACACACAGTGTCATTCATGTGTGTTCTTCTCACATACCACACATGGATCCACCAGTGTCATTGCATGTGTGTTCTTCCCATGAACCATATCTAGAGTCATTGCATGTCTTTTATTCTCACAAACCACACATGGATCCACCAGTGTCATTGCATGTCTGTTATTTTCATGAACCACATCTAGAGTCATTGCATGTCTGTTCTTCTCACAAACCACACAAGGATCCACCGGTGTTATTGCATGTCTGTTCTTTTCATGAACAACAACCAGTGTGATTGCATGTGTGTTCTTCTAACAAACCACACATGGATCCACCAGTGTCATTGCATGTCTGATGTTTTCATTAACCAGAGTTAGAGTTATTGCATGTGTATTCTTTTCACACACAACATATCACTAGTGTCATTGCATGTGTGTTCCTCTCATAAACCACATATGGATCCACCTAGTGTGATTGCATGTGTGTTCTTCTCAAAAACCACATCAGGATCCACCAGTGTCATTGCATCTGTTTTCTTCTCATGAACCACATCTAGAGTCATTGCATGTCTGTTATTCTCACAAACCACATAAGGATCCACCAGAGTCATTGCATGTGTGTTCTTCTCACAAACCACATAAGGATCCACCAGTGTCATTGGATGTGTGTTCTTTTCATGAACCACACCCACTGTCATTGCATGTCTGTTCCTCTCACAAACCACACATGGATCCACCAGTGTCAATGCATGTGTGTTCTTCTCATGAACCAAAGCTAGAGTCATTGCATGTGTGTTCTTTTCACAAACCACTTCTAGAGTCATTGCATGTGTGTTCTTCTCACAAACCACATAAGGATACACTAGTGGAATTTCATGTGTGTTCTTCTCATGAACCACAGCTAGAGTCATTGCATGTGTGTTATTCTCACAAACCACATATGGATACACCAGTGTCATTGAATGTGTGTTCTTTTCATGAACCACACCCAGTGTCATTGGATGTGTGTTCTTCTCACAAACCACACATGGATCCACCCGTGTCATTGCATGTGTGTTCTTCTCATCAACCACACCCAGTTTCTTTGGATGTGTGTTCCTCTCATAAACCACACATGGATCCACCAGTGTCATTGCATGTCTACTCTTTTCATTAACCACAATTAGAGTCATTACATGTGTGTTATTTTCACAAACCACATATGGATCCACTGTGTCATTGCATGTGTGTTCTTCTCACAAACCACATATGGATCCACCAGTGTCATTGCATGTCTCTTATTTTCATGAACCACACCTAGTGTCATTCCGTGTCTGTTCCTCTCATATACCACACATGGATCCACCAGTGTCATTGCATGTGTGTCTTTCTCATGAACCACATCTAGAGTCATTGCATGTGTGTTCTTCTCACAAACAACATAAGGATCCACAAGTGTCATTGGATATGTGTTCTTTTCATTAACCACACCTAGTGTCATTGCATGTGTGTTCTTCTCACAGACCACACATGGATCCACCATTGTTATTGCATGTGTGTTCTTCCCATGAACCACATCTTGAGTCATTGCATGTCTGTTCTTGTCACAAACCACACATGGATCCACGAGTGTCATTGCGTGTCTGTTCTTTTCATGAACCACAGCTAGAGTCATTGCATGTCTGTTCTTCTCACAAACCACACAAGGATCCACCAGTGTCATTGCATGTTTGTTCTTTTCATGAACCACAGCCAGTGTCATTGCATGTGTGTTCTTCTCACAAACCACACATGGATCCACCAGGGTCATTGCATGTCTGTTGTTTTCATTAACCACAGTTAGAGTCATTGCATGTGTGTTCTTTTCACAAACCACATATCACTAGTGTCATTGCATGTGTGTTCCTCTCATAAACCACATATGGATCCACCAAATGTGATTCCATGTGTGTTCTTCTCACAAGCCACATAAGGATCCACCAGTGTCATTGGATGTGTGTTCCTTTCATAAACCACATATGGATCCTGACCTTAGGAGAGCCCTAACCTTAGCCCCCATTGGCCGTTAGACCGAGTCTTCTAGAAGGCACGCCCTAACACAATTGTTCTGCTTGGCGGTTGTTACATACCGTTCGATCGGGGCACTTGGACGATTGGGATGGTTTTCGTGAGAGCGATCCGCAAGTAGGCTGTTCTGCAGCATGATTGGCCACGCTTTCTCTAGACAAACTGGCAACACCGGGCGCTCCCCTGTTGCGAGTGTCACGAGTCACTAGTTTAGTGAGACATATCCCACTGTCACATCCCCATTACTTCTCTCCCTCTCCGTACTTCTCTTCCTTCCCCTCGAAGCCACTTTCCCCACTTCACTCCCATCCTGCCGTAGCCGCAAGTTGATGGCGCCTCCATCCCAATCCCCTCTCCGGCAGCCACCCCCTTCCACCGCCCCCCCTCTCGCCATGGGTTCAAGGGGAGACGGCGAGGAAACGCGTCGTGATGATAGGGACGGTGATTTCGATGTGAGTCTTCTCATCTCTATCTTTATCATCTCTGGCCAGTTATCTATTTTTTAGATCTAATCTATTTACTCATGCGCGTATGATGTGTTAGGCGGATGTATGACTCCGACTATCACGGTTTAGCGGATGGAGACGATCCTCTGCTATGTAAACAAGGATATTTGCCCGCTAAATTTGTAGTGTTCGAAGGACGAAACGCAGGCAGGAGGTTTCTACGGTGTCAAGGACATCGTGGAATTATGCAAGGCGGAAGTTGCGATGTTGTCAAATGGGTAGATCCAGAGTGGCCCAAATCGATGCAGAAAGCACTAGACAAACTATGGGAAATGACTGTTGAGTTGAACGAATCCGTATTTAGCTCACTTCTTGACAGTGTTGAGATGAAGCTATAGGAACCAGTTGACACGACCAAGCATAAGCAAGATCTCAGGTGGGTGCGGGACAAGGTTAGCAAAGTCGAGAAGGAGAGGGACGCGGCGTTGGCCCTGAAGGCTAAAGCAGAGCAAGAACTGACTCAAGCAAGGAATGATCTTCACTAGGCCAAAGTCCTGCAGTTCACAACTATGAGTATTGACAAGTGTATCAAGAAAAGTGCAGAGAACCAATTGAAGCTATGCAAGGAAGATGCTAAAAGGAAGGAGCAGACGATTCAATCCTTGCTCTCGCAGGAAGATGCGCCTCGGGCTAAGATTAGGAAGATCAAGGAGATGTCTAATAACTAGTTATATTTAGCTTGAGCTCCGTGCCTTTTTTGAGTTGTAATAGTTGTACTTGTTGACCTAGCGGTCTGAACTATTGGCCCCGGAGTCCTAGGAGGAAAAAAAATTGGCCGCCCGTTAATCTGTCTTAACCCTGCATTACTTCCTTTTGTCTGACCAATGCCCCTTAGATATTCCGCCCGTCGCTTCATCGTCCTCGTGTACAAATAGGAGGCGTCACAGCGCGTCGCTTCGTCGTCCATCCCCTCTCCCTCTCCAATCTCCACCATGTCGTCGCTTTGTCGTCCATCCCCTCGCTCCCTCTCCAATATCCCCCGCGCCGCCATGGAGATGCCCGTGATGAACTTCTACGAGGTGGTGATGTTCGCACACTTTGACATCCTCGCGCCGCTAGCAGCGACGGTGCCCCACGGATGGCGCATTAGCTATGCGGGGGTGCTGGGGGCTCCGCTCCTCATCCCCGGTGGAGCCGGGATGGAGAGTGAAATTGCAGCGCGCCACCGCCAGATGCCCGCGTGGAAGAGGGCGCCGCTCTGGAACGCGGCGGCCAGCCCGTACTAGCCGGTGCTATTCAAGAAGGAGCGGAAGGCCAAGATTGGCAACTGCATCGTTTACGGGCGCGTGGTGCACCGAGATCTCCACAACCGAGAAGGGCGGGAGAGGTTCTGGTCCGTCCCTAGATGAAACAAGTACACCATCATCGCCTCTGCTCGCCGTGAAGAGGTGCTCTGTCTCGCGAACAATGCGGAAATCGTGGAGGTTCCGTCCGACGACGACGAGGAACCCGGTGGCTCGGAGGACAGCGGCAGCGGAAGTGAAATTGTTGACTAGTGGTTGAATTAATGTAGGATGTGGAAGTACACCTTTGTTTAGAAGAATTTGTGGTTGAATTAATGAAATGCCTCGATTTAGATCTTTGTCTCGATTAATTTTTGGAAGAATTTGTGATTTAGATCAATTTTTTCCTCGATTTAGATCTCTGTCCCTGATTGGGAACATGACCGTGGACCAAAGACCCTTTTTCTACTAGTGTATTCTGACATTGGTGGTTTGTTTAAACGTAATCTACGTGGATTGTGCCGCATGCAAATGGCACAACCACAATTTATAAAGTGGAAACACGTACACCCGGTTGCTGGAGATCCGGGAGCTTTGCCAGATGCAGGGGATGCAGGAGCAGAGAGGTGGTGAGATAGACGGGCTCAAGATTAGGCCAGAAAGTGGTACGATTTCCTCCTCATTTGGGCATTATCGATTGCCATTGCTGTTTATGTTGCCACGTCATTGTGCAGCATCTGAAATAAGTTGTTGCTTCGTGTAGTGTGGAAGCTTAAATAATTTATTTATGTGCCACTTACATTCCATCGAATTTGGAGACCTCCTACCCCTCAGCAATCGTGGAACTATTGCTCCGTGTTTTCAGATAGAGGTGGCACAATCACAATTTCGGATTCAACTACTGACTCGGGCATTTCCAAACCCTAAGTCACGGTACATTTTACTCAGAGACCATGGGTAGATTGTTTTGCCCAGCAAAGTACCACACACATAGCTCCAGAATTTAACCGAATTACATATATAGGTTCAAGTTCAACACATTACTATGCATCTTCATTGCTAGCAGCCTTCTTCCGCAGCATGGGTACCAAGCCTTCATGTCCACTGGCTTCTTCATTTCCTGCCTTCTTCCTCTTCCTCGGTGCAAATTTCTTTAGCTTCACGTACTGTGCACCGCCAGGACAATGGGCACCAGAATCGTGTCCAACATCATCTTTCCACTCGTTTTTAATTTCTCCGAGCAGCAAAATGACTGACCTGGCAGTCATGTTTCTAACCTTGCGGCGTTTCCTGTCAAAGAAACAAGACTGTTGCATAACTTCTCAATATCTACAGAGTAAATAAAACAAAAATTACAATTCAGCACAAACATGCGAACCCCAAGAGACCTTTGCTTACCAGGAGCTAATTGGGTTTGAGCAACCACCCTGTCCAAGAATAGAAGGGCGACTCCCAGTTGCAGTAGCTTCCACATCCAGTACATCACGATTCAGCTCAAACATGCAAGCCGGCATATACCTTTTCATCAACCCAATTAGCTGATTGTCACGCGTTAGAGGAACCATGATGCCACATTCATCCATGAAGCTAAACTTTGTAGTCTTCTTCGCCCATAATTCATCATGATTACGCAGAGCAGTAACCATACCAGATATAGTGCAGATCTGCGCAGGCGCTTCTTCCATCGTGATACAATGGTGTCCATACCACTTGCCCTTAGATTTGTACCTGAAGAGGACTACCGTAACTAGGTAAGGGTGGTCCGCAGAGATCCCACTTGACAAAAAACTATGGACAAAATATGTTTGTCTGCATTGGGCTAAGAAACAATTTTAGGTTCAGTAGCCAGCTAGCAGTTATAATTAGTGCAAATAGCAAAGAGAAGGGTAGCTCACCCGCTTGTAGCCAGACCTTCTTCTTCCTTGGTAGTAGGATCTGCCATCCTCCGAGCTGCTCGGCTCGTCGGGGGCGGTGGTGGGATAGATCCTCGCAACGGCAGCTATGGCATGCGCCATTGGAGCTCGAGATCAGCGACTGGGCACAACAACTGGGCGCAGCAACTTGGCGCTAGAAGTCAAATGTCTGAAGGGATCGTCCTGCCTAGAGGGTCGATTCCGACGCCGCCGGTGGTAGGGGAAAGGTGGAAATGGATTTGTTAAATTGGTAAGCACATCCAATCCACTTAGTTACTCGATTTTCCTAAGAAATTGCCGCATTGGCGCTCGCGTCACGGACAGATGACCGACATGAGGGTCCCGACCGTCTACTTCACGGGGCAGTTTAACAAAATGTTTGAATTTGGCAGGGGTGAGATGAGTTTGCTTCGAAATGGCCCCTCTCGGTAGTTGGCGGCCCAACATTTCGTAACGCGGCAATTTCAGGCAAGTTAGGTACCACGGTGCGCTGGCCTGCAAACTTTGGTACCGCAAACAAACAGGCCCCATGTAATGACTCTAGCTGTGGTTCATGAAAAGAGCATACATCCAGTGACACTGGTGTATCCATGTGTGGTTTGTGAAAAGAACAGACATGCAATGACTCTAGCTATGGTTCATGAAAAGAACATACATCCAGTGACACTAGTGGATCCTTATGTGGTTTCTGAGAAGAACACACATGCAATGACCCTAGCTGTGGTTCATGAAAAGAAAACACATGCAATGACACTGGGTGTGGTTAATGAAAAGAATACACATGCAATGACACTAGTGGATCCATGTGTGGTTTGTGGAAAGAAAAGACATGCAATGACTCTAGTTGTGGTTAATGAAAAGAGCAGACATGCAATTACACTGGTGGATCCATGTGTGGTTTGTGAGAAGAACAGATATGCAATGACTCTGGTTGTGGTTCATGAAAAGAACACACATCCAATGACACTGGTGGATCCTTATGTGGTTTGTGGAAAGAACACACATGCAATGACTCTAGCTGTGGTTAATGAAAAGAGCAGACATGCAATGACACTGGTGGATCCATGTGTGGTTTGTGAGAATAACAAACATGCAATGACTCTAGCTGTGGTTCATGAAAAGAACACACATCCAATGACACTGGTGGATCCTTATGTGGTTTGTGGAATGAACACACATCCAATGACTCTAGTTGTGGTTCATGAAAAGAACAGACATGCAATGACTCTGGGTGTGGTTCATGAAAAGAACACACATCCAATGACACTTCTGTGGTTCATGAAAAGATCACACATGCAATGACACTCGGTGTGGTTAATGAAAGGAACAGAAATTTAATGACACTGGTGGATCCATGTGTGGTTCATGAGAAGAAAACACATGCAATGACTCTAGATGTGGTTCATGAATAGAAAACACATGCAATGACACTGGTGTATCCTTATGTGGTTTGTGAAAAGAACACACATCCAATGACTCTAGCCGTGGTTCATGAAAAGAGCAGACATCTAGTGACACTGGTGGATCCATGTGTGGTTTGTGAAAAGAACAGACATGCAATGACTCTAGTTGTGGTTCATGAAAAGAACACACATCCAGTGACACTGGTGGATCCTTATGTGGTTTGTGAGAAGAACACACATGCAATGACTCTAGTTGTGGTTCATGAAAAGAAAACACATGCAATGACACTGGGTGTGGTTCATGAAAAGAACACACATGCAATGACACTAGTGGATCCATGTGTGGTTTGTGGAAATAACAGACATACAATGACTCTAGCTAGGGTTAATGAAAAGAGTAGACATGCAATGACACTAGTGGATCCATGTGTGGTTTGTGAGAAGAACAGACATGCAATGACTCTGGCTCTGGTTCATGAAAAGAACACACATCCAATGACACTAGTGGATCCTTATGTGGTTTGTGGAAAGAACACACATGCAATGACTCTAGCTGTGGTTCATGAAAAGAACACATATGCAATGACTCTAGAAGTGGTTCATGAAAAGAACACTTAGCAAACGGATGTTTTGGGGTTTTTGATAAACAAGTAAACAAAGGACAAGTAAATAAAAGACAGTAGGAATAAATGCAGCAAGTGGCCCAATCCTTTATGCAGCAAAGGACAAGCCGGTTGTATTACTTAAGATGACCAAACGTTCTCGAGGATACATGGGAAGACTGTCAAGTGCTTTCACTTCATATAGTCGATTAATCTTATTTAGCTTGCTAAGTGTTGTGTGGGTGAACCTGTGCTAATGTACCGCCCCATCCAAGACTAATACATACTTGTGATTATACCCCTTGCAAACATCCGTAAGTACAAGAAAGTAATTAAGGTAGAAACCTAACCACAGCTTTAAACTCTAAGACCCTTACGTCCCTTGTGCAATGGTTTCCTCACGGGGGTTCAGGTTTCTGTCACTCCGGTAACCCCTACGATTAGTAGCCAAATACACAATGCATTCCCCTAGGCCCATATAGGTGAAGTGTCATGTAGTCGACGTTCACATGACACCACTAGAAGAAGTACACCACAACTTAAATAACAATCTATTGAATCTTTCTCAACACAACTCCACTACTAACAACAAGACTTCTCCCATGTCCTCAAGAACAAAATGAACTACTCACAAGACATCATATGGATCATGATCAGAGATGGAATAATGATGTATAACAATCTGAACATAAAAAATAATTCAATGGTTCACTCAATAGCATCAACTACAAAGATTAATCAACACCGGGCAAGTTTCCGCTATGAACTATGCAAGATTCAACGCAATTATTACAGCAATATGGAGATGGTGATGAGGGTGCTGATGGTGATGATGGTGGTGGTGATGATGATGATGATCCCGATGAAGTCCAGCTTGATGGTGGTGTTGATGGCGACAATCTCCCCTCTCCGGGAAGGAATTCCCCAGGCAGAAATCTGTCTGCCGGAGAGATCTTTCTCTCTTTGTGTTTTCCTCCCCGCAGAGGCGGCGATATATTTCTGTGGTCGCTCTTCGAGTCATAGGGTTTCGGGAGGATGATATACGCTAGAGGGGAGAGGCTGGAGTGGGCCAGGGTGGCCACACCACCTCCTGGCGCGGCCTAGGGCTGCCCGCGCCATGGGGTGGTGTGGGCCCCCTGTGGCCCATCTCCACTCCGTCTTCTGGCATCCTTAGTCGTCTGGAAAAATAGGATTTTCCGTATATTTTCCCGGATTTCCTAATCTTCGCGAATTTTTCCTCCAAACAGCACATTTTCAATCAGAATCCTTACTGTAGCGGTCCATGCTCCAAAAGTTATCAACCATGCAAAAATAGATGAAATAACATAAGTATCACCTCTCAAGATGAACTATATCAATGAATAATAGTGAATTAAGACATAGAATAGTGATGCAAAATGGATGTACCAACTCTCCCCAATCTTAGACTTCGCTTGTCCTCAAGCGAAACTGAGCTCAATAAACATGGCCTCAGGTTTATGGAGTGAAGAGTCGATAAAATAATACGGACAAGAAGCATCACATTCATCAAAAGAATAGATCATAATAGAATACAACTCCCTATTATATAACTCAACTTGTAATAAGTAAAGGAAACACAATAAAGATACATAAAGTGAATCATAATTGGTAATGGCAAACTTAGCTCTTGGTCGAAGAATAGTTGATAATTTGCTGGAGTTCACAAATAGATGGTTTTCAATGAAAGCTTTAAAAGTAGTAGACATCAAGATAATAGCAATGTGCAAAACAAGGAACATAAGATATGGTTGCATAAATCATCATATGAATGAATGAAACACAACAACTCAAAATACTTGCTGAGATAGAAGGGAGTAGGTTTACTGGCTCAACTACAAAGTAAAAGAAAGGCCCTTCAAAGAGGAAAGCAGGGATTGCAAGTCTCATAAAGAGCTCCCAAAAATTATGATACTTACTAGCTTTAAGCTCTCATTGCCCCTATCATAGGCATCTTTAGGTGATTAAGGTTAACATGACACAACTAAGAGGATATGCTTGACAAGTTATAAGTTGAAATCTCATTCCCCTTACTTATGAGTACCAATCCTCATGCTACTCAACTTCAGTCACGAGCAAGCTCTTGTCATTGTAAATACATGTGTATCATTGAGAACTGCCAACGGGGTACCCCTTGCACATGACACAGGAGCTATCCCATAATAAAAATGACAAGGCAAGCAAACAGTGAGCATCTCAGCGATCTTTTTATTTGCTATTGGCTTAGGTTTTTATTGAGGATGCTTCATAGAATGATCACTATAGTTATGCTGCAAGTTTCCACCATGATTAGGCATGGCTTAGGCTAGCGGCCCAGGCGTTTCTCTAACACACATATAAACTCCATGATCTTACAAGTTCCACTTTTATTTCACACCGCCAGGATCCATAAGCAAAAGAACATGATATCAACTAGGTACAAAGTACCAAATGAAGTGTTGAAAGCGGTCCCCATGATACATCGTTCGGCTAACTTCAACTCATAAAGCGCAAGCATATACGCAACAAAGAAGGACCCAATGGTTCAAGTTTATTAAATGCAAGAAAGTAAAGTGTGTCATCAAGTTCGTGAGAGCTTTAATCACTAATTTTCACATAACAAGTTTAATTTGGGAGGTAGATAAAACAAGAATTTACTTGGAATAGCAATAATGCTAATAGGTAGGTATGGTGGACTCAAATGGCAAAGGTTTTGGTTTAAAGGAGGTGGATGCACGAGAAGAATACCCTCTCAGTACAGGTTTTTGGCTAGCAAGGCTGGGTAGCAAGTATAAGAGTTGAAGGAAACAACCAAACATACAAGTGATAAAGACAAACATGCAATCTTCCTTGGAAGCACAAAAGATCTTAACTAGAGAATACTAGACTTATGAGCAGAAAGATGATGAAATGATTTTTCTTTAAAGGTACTTTTATCTTTTTCATTCAACTCTCAAAAATAGTGTTGCTACTGACAGAGCCAGGTTTTCCAAAACCAACTAAATTAACTCAATGATCCCAAAGTGATACCAATACGAACAACAAGATCAATCATATAACCACGAATTGAAAACTAATATAAGCTATGCAAAAAGAGTGAATGATAGAACTTCTCATTAATATTCCATAACGGCAACTCACACCAAGGGATACATATCTAACGAGAGAGGGGACACTTCCATAATGCAAACCATCCTACATAATAACTCCTCTATTCATGATATGACTCTACTAAAAAGGTAAAAAGATATAAGATAGTAATGTGATACCGCGGCACTCCCCCGAGCTTGGAGCAAACCAAGGGGATGCCAAATCTGATGACGAATTACTCCTTTGGTGGTGGTGGTATCCTCTCGATGAGCTCTCTAATCAGCTTCCCCAAGTCCTCAATCTCGAAGGTGAGATAACGAATCAGCTGTGTGTTTTGCTCAATGCGGCTCATGATCATGTCGTGTTGAGAATTCCAGCTCTTGCTATTCTTTCCCCACGCTTCCTCCTTGATGTCTTCTTTTCCTACATGGCTAGAACGAGGCAAATCCCAATTGGATGGTAATTTCCCTTTGGGCATATTCTGGTATTGATGCTCATGGATAAGGGTATGGAAAGGATTCTTGGTGCATGGAGGAAGTGACCAGGGATCTGAACGGTGATGAGGAGGCTTCCCTCCAATGGCTGGATTTGCCACCACTCCAATGCTTGCAATGGTAGTGCCGGTATGCGGATGTTGGCCTTGCTCCTCTTCACCTTCACTCTTGATCTCCTTCTCCTTCCCGGGGTCTTGTAGGTCTTCCTCCATAGGTTCCTTCCCTTTATCCTTGGCGGACACCATTGTGCTTCTAAGCTTTCAAAGAGTATGTCCTGGCAGAAACAGATCGAAACAAAAACACGATGAAAACACGATATACAAACCTCGGGGGATCCGGGGGGTTATATATTACGAAGTTTCATATCAAAAGGAAGGTACTGGGAGAAGACGGGTCGGAGGCGGAGTCCAGGGTGGACTCACCACCTGGTGGCGCGACCAGGGGTGGGCCCATGCCATAGGGTGGTGTGAGCCACCCTGGCTCTGTTTCCGTCCCTTTTTCGCTTCGTAACTTTCCTTATCGACTAAAAACTTCAAAAATATAGTTATATTGTATTTTCGCGGAACTTTTCTTACCAGAACTGTTACCTATTTGAAAACAGACTCTGTAGGTCTCTGAATTTGGTCCTCGATGAATTTCTCCGGCGTTATAACTTGAAAGGCATCAACATCTTCATTGTAAGAATCTCCAGCAATATAGTGTTTGAGTCGCTGTCCATTCACTACTTGTGTAGTATTATCTTTTAGAGAAGAAATTTTTATTGCTCCTGAATGGTATACTTCTTCAATTATGAAAGGTCCTTCCCATTTTGATAGTAGCTTACCTGCAAAAAATCTGAGATGAGACCTATACTATAGAACTTTCTCACCAACATGAAATTATCTCTTAAGTATTCGCTTGTCATGTCTTTTAACTATTTCCTTAAAGAGCCTAGCATTCTCATAGGCTTCACTCCTCCATTCATCTAAAGAACTTAAGTCAAATAATCTTTTCTCACCAGCGAGCGTACAATCTCTATTTAGTTCTTTCACTGCCCAGTAAGCTTTGTGTTCTAATTCTAAGGGTAGGTGGCAAGCTTTCCCATAAACCATTTTATAAGGAGACATTCCCATAGGATTTTTGTAAGTAGTTCTATAAGCCCATAAAGCATCATTCAACTTCTTAGCCCAGTTTTTTCTAGACCTGTTAACAGTCTTTTGCAAGATAGATTTAATTTGTCTATTTTATAACTCTACTTGCCCACTAGTTTGGGGGTGATAAGCTAAAGCAATTCTATGATTAACATCATATTTAGCAAGGGTCTTCCTAAAACCACCATGAATGAAATGAGAACCCCCATCAGTCATGAGATACCTAGGCACCCCAAACCTAGGAAAGATAATATCCTTAAGCATTTTTAGAGAAGTCTCCCCGTCAACACTCTTTGTAGGAATGGCTTCTACCCATTTAGTAACATAATCAACGGCAACAAGAATATGAGTGTAGCCTTTCGAAGGAGGGAAAGGACCCATAAAGTCAAATCCCCAACAATCAAAAGGTTCAATAACTAGAGAGTAGTTCATAGGCATTTCATTGCGTCTAGAAATATTACCAACACGCTGACATTCATCACAAGATAAAACAAATTTTCTTGCATCTTTAAAAAGAGTAGGCCAGTAGAAACCTGATTGTAGTACCTTTTGTGCAATTCTATCTCCTGCATGATGTCCTCCATACGCACTACCATGACATTTACGCAATATCTCCTTTTGTTCATATTCTGGAACACATCTTCGCATAATACCATCCACTCCTTCTTTGTATAAGTGTGGGTCATCCCAAAAATAATGCCTCAAATCATAGAAGAACTTTCTTCTTTGCTGAGCTTTAAAAGTTGGAGGCAAATACTTGGAGACAATAAAGTTAGCATAATTAGCATACCAAGGGTTTCCTCACGAGCTCACCCCTACTGCAGCTAACTGTTCATTTGGGAAACTATCATTAACAGGCATAGGGTCAAAAGAGATGTTTTCTAGACGAGATAAATTATCAGCCACAGGGTTTTCAACACCCTTCCTATCTACTATATGTAGATCAAACTCTTGTAAAAGAAGTACCCAAATAATAAGCCTAGGCTTAGTGTCCTTCTTCGTCATAAGATATTTAATAGCAGCATGATCAGTATGAATGGTTACTTTTGAGTCCACAATATAGGGCCTCAACTTATCACAGGCAAAAACAACAGCTAGAAATTCCTTTTCAATAGTGGCATAATTCCTTTGAGCAGCGTCTAGAGTCTTACTAGCATAATGGATAACGTTTAACTTTTTATCAATACGTTGCCCAAGGATAGCCCCTACAGCAAAATCACTAGCATCACACATTATTTCAAAGGGTAAACTCTAATCAGGTGGTTGAACAATAGGGGTTGTAGTTAAAGCCTTCTTAAGAGTTTCAAATGCTTCCCTACAATCATCATCAAAAACGAAGGGTACATCTTTTTGAAGAAGATTAGTGAGAGCTTTTGATATCCTAGAGAAGTCTCTAATAAACCTCTTATAGAAACCAGCATGACCAAGGATACTACGAATAGCTTTGATGTCTCTTGGACATGGCATCTTCTCAATTGCCTCAACCTTAGCTCTATCAACTTTTATGCCTCTTTTAGAAACTTTATGCCCAAGAACAATCCCTTCATTAACCATGAAGTGGCATTTCTCCCAATTAAGAATACGATTAGTTTCTTCACATCTCTGCAAAACTTTATCAAGGTTGTGCAGACAATGATCAAAAGAAGTTCCATAGACAGAAAAGTCATCCATGAACACTTCTACAATTTCCTCACAAAAACCATGAAAGATAGCAGACATGCACCTTTGGAAAGTAGCAGGAGCATTACATAAACAAAAAGGCATACGTCTATAAGCATAAGTTCCATAAGGGCAAGTAAAAGTAGTTTTTTCTTGATCTTGTTGTTTAACAGCAATTTGGGAGAAACCAGAATAACCATCAAGAAAACAAAAATGGGTCTTTTTAGACAACCTTTCCAACATTTGATCAATAAAAGGGAGCGGGTAGTGATCTTTCTTAGTAACTTTATTGACTTTCCTAAAATCGATGCACATCCTATAGCCTACCACTATTCTTTGAGGAATAAGCTCATCACTATCATTAGGGACAACGGTAATACCTCCCTTTTTAGGAACACAATGAATAGGACTAACCCATTCACTATCAGCAACAGGGTAAATAATACCAGCATCAAGGAGTTTCAATACATCATTCCTTACCACTTCCTTCATCCTAGGATTTAAGAATCGTTGGTGCTCCACTACTGGCTTCGCATCTGGTTCTATGTTGATAGAATCCTGACATATAGTAGGTGAAATCCCTTTTAAATCATCCAGAGTATAGCCCATAGCTCCTCGATGTTTCCTGAAAACTTCCAGTAACCTTTCTTCTTCCTTCCTTGAAAGTTTAGCGCTAACAATAACACGATATATCTTTTTATCATCAATATAAGCATATTTAAGATCATCAGGGAGAGGTTTTAGATCGAAAACCGGATCCTTTTTAGGTGGCATCGTGGTACCCAAGTCTTCTACAGGTAAGTCATGCTTAAGCATCATAGGTTGATCACGGAGAATCCTGTCAATCTCATTCCTTTATTCCATGAAGATTTCACTTTCATGATCTTCCATAAATTGCTGCAAAGCATTATTAGGAGCAAGAGAACTAGAAGCAAGTTGTTCAACCCTAAAATCCTCATTATGGGTTTCCTCTTCGCAAGGTTCTTTAGCAAATTTCGAAAAATTAAACTCATAAGATTCCCCATCAAACTTAGTCAATATTTTCTCCCTCTTGCAATCAATAATAGCTCCACAAGTACTCAAGAAAGGTCTACCAAAAATGATAGGGTAGGTTTTACTAGCTGCCGAACCAAGTACTAGAAAATCAGCAGGGTACTTAACCTTACCACAAAGAACTTCCACGTCTCGTAGAATACCAATTGGAGAGATGGTCTCTCTGTTAGCAAGGTGAATAACCACATCAATCTCTTCCAACTCGCAAGGACTGATTTCATGCATAATTTCTCTATAAAGCTCATAAGGAATAGCACTGGAACTTGCACCAATATCACATAAACCATAATAGCAATGATCACCAATTCTAACAGAAAGCACAGGAAAACTAGCCTTTTTAGTTCTATTGGGATGTGAAACAATATTAGAAGCATCCTCACAAAAGACTATGTGCCCGTCTTCTACGCTTTTAGTGACAAGGTCTTTCACAATTGCTACCACATGTTCAATGTTTATTTGTTCATCAGGTTTTTACAGTTCTTTTTTCACTTTTGGTGATTACATTAGTTATCATAGGATGGTCCTTTACCTTTTCGAGGAAGGGAATCTTCTCGATATAAGGTTCGGGTAAGATGGGGTCAATAATGAAATACTCAGCACTTCCAATAGGAGCATAGTCAACAATATCTTTGTAAGGTGCATGGTATTTGTTCCATCCCCTTTTTGGAATTTCGATATAGGAAGCAAAAGCTCTAAAGCAATTCGTAATAACTTGCAGATCAAGACCATAAATATTACTAATATTTTGAAAGTCATCAGTTCCCATAAAAGATTCAATGCATTCATAATCATAATTTATACCTGACTTTCTACCTTTGTCATTCTCCCAAGCTTCAGCATTGTCTTGAATACGGTCCAGAATATCCCATTTAGCTTCTTATTCCATGCGAGTGAATGATCCAGCACAAGAAGCATCCAATAAATATTTATCATGTAGAGGGAGCCTTGCATAACAGTTATTGATAATAATATTTTTGGGGAGCTCATGAATGGGACATTTGAGCATTAGTAACTTCAATCTCCCCCAAGCTTGAGCTGCACTCTCTCCATCAAGAGGCCAAAAGTTGTATATTTGATTCCGATCTTTATGAATCTCACTAGGAGGATAAAACTTTGAATAAAAGAGAGGCATTATTTCCTCTCATTCCAGAGCTTGACCATTCTTCAGCAGCTTATACCATTCCTCAGCTCTTCCTTTCAGTGATAATGAGAATAACTTCTTCTTAACTTGATCTGTAGTAATACCTGCACACTTGAACAACTCGCATAATTCGTGTATAAAGAGAAAATGGTCACCGGGATGGACAGTTCCATCCCCAACATAGTACTTATCCATAACACAATCAATAATTCTTGTAGGTATTTTAAAAACATCATTCTCAGCAGGTGGTGGCTTATCTACTACCTTAGAAGTGGTAGTAGCATTACCAAATAAGAAACTCAGCGAATTATCCATAACGAAAATAAAGCAACTAACAGAAGTAAACAATACTCATAGTAGAAGTTTACTTTACTAGTTCCACTCTCCAATAGCGCTTCACTCCCCGGCAACGGCGCTAGAAAATAGTCTTGATGACCCACAAGTATAGGGGGTGTATCACAGTATTTTCGATAAGTAAGAGTGTCGAACCCAATGAGGAGCAGAAGGTGCTGGCAAGTGGTATGGATCAGGAATTCTCTGCAAATACTTAGCAAACGGATTTTTAGGGGTTTTTTATAAACCAAGTAAACAAAGTACAAGTAAATAAAAGATAGTAGAAATAAATGCAGCAAGTGGCCCAATCCTTTATGCAGCAAAGGACAAGCCGGTTGTATTACCTAAGATGACCAAACGTTCTCGAGGACACATGGGAAGACTGTCAAGTGCTTTCACTTCATATAGTCGATTAATCTTCTTTAGCTTGCTAAGTGTTGTGTG
The DNA here is from genome assembly GCA_910589775.1 of Avena eriantha. NCBI lineage: Eukaryota > Viridiplantae > Streptophyta > Magnoliopsida > Poales > Poaceae > Avena > Avena eriantha. The sequence continues at coordinate 445,592,502 of OU342742.1, forward strand.
GGTGAACCTGTGCTAATGTACCGCCCCATCCAAGACTAATACATACTTGTGATTATACCCCTTGCAAACATCCGTAAGTACAAGAAAGTAATTAAGGTATAAACCTAACCACAACTTTAAACTCTAAGACCCTTACGTCCCTTGTGCAATGGTTTCCTAACGGGGGTTCAGGTTTCTGTCACTCCGGCAACCCCTACGATTAGTAGCCAAATACACAATGCCTTCCCCTAGGCCCATATAGGTGAAGTGTCATGTAGTCGACGGTCACATGACACCACTAGAAGAAGTACACCACAACTTAAATAACAATCTATTGAATCTTTCTCAACACAACTCCACTACTAACAATAAGACTTCTCCCATGTCCTCAAGAACAAAACGAACTACTCACAAGACATCATATGGATCATGATCAGAGATGGAATAATGATGTATAACAATCTGAACATAAAAAATAATTCAATGGTTCACTCAATAGCATCAACTACAAAGATTAATCAACACCGGGCAAGTTTCCGCTATGAACTATGCAAGATTCAACGCAATTATTACAGCAATATGGAGATGGTGATGAGGGTGCTGATGGTGATGATGGTGGTGGTGATGATGATGATCCCGATGAAGCCCATCTTGATGGTGGTGTTGATGGAGACAATCTCCCCATTCCGGGAAGGAATTCCCCTAGTAGAAATCTGTCTGCCGGAGAGATATTTCTTTCTCGGTGTTATCCGCCCCATAGAGGTGGCGGAATCTTTCTATGGTCCCTCCTCGAGTCTTAGGGTTTTGGGAGGATGATATACGCTAGAGGGGAGAGGCTGGAGTGGGCCAGGGTGGCCACACTACCTCCTGGCTCGGCCTAGGCCTGCCCGCGCCATGGGGTGGTGTGGGCCCCCTGTGGCCCATCACCACTCCGTCTTCTGGCATCTTTAGTCTTCTGGAAAAATAGAATTTTCCGTATATTTTCCCGGATTTTCTGATCTTCGCGAATTTTGCCTCCAAACAACACATTTTCCATCAGAATCCTGACTGCAGCGGTCCATGCTCCAAAAGTCATCAACCATGCAAAAATAGATGAAATAACATAAGTATCACCTCTCAATATGAAATATATCAATGAATAATAGTGAATTAAGACATAGAATAGTGATGCCATATGGACGTATCAATCACACATGCAATGACACTACGTGTGGTTAATGAAAAGAACAGACATGCAATGACTCTAGCTGTGGTTCATGAAAAGAGCACACTTCCAGTGACACTGGTGGATCCATGTGTGGTTTGTGAAAAGAAGAGACATGCAATGACTCTAGCAAAAGAACACACATCCAGTGACACTAGTTGATCCTTATGAGGTTTGTGAGAAGAACACACATGCAATGACTCTAGAAGTGGTTCATGAAAAGAAAACACATGCAATGACATTGGGTGTGGTTCATGAAAACAATACACAAGCAATGACTCTAGCTGTGGTTCACGAAAAGAATACACATCTAGTGACACTGGTGGATCCATATGTGGTTTGTGGAAAGAACATACATGCAATGACTCAAGTTGTGGTTTGTGAAAAGAAGAGACATGCAATGACACTATTGGATCCATGTGTGGTTTCTGAGAAAAACACACATGCAATGACACAGGGTGTGGTTCATGAAAAGAACACACATCCAATGACACTTGTGTATCCTTATGTGGTTTGTGAAAAGAATAGACATACAATGACTCTAGGTGTGGTTCATGAAAAGAACACACATCCAATGACACTGGTGGATCCATGTGTGGTTTGTGGAAAGAACAGACATGCAATGACTCTAGCTGTGGTTAATGAAAATAGCAGACATGCATTGACACTGGTCGATTCATGTGTGGTTTGTGAGAAGAACATACATGCAATGACTCTGGCTGACACTGGTGGATCCATGTGTAGTTCATGAGAAGAAAACACATGCAATGACTCTGGCTGTGGTTCATGAAAAGAAAACACATGCAATGACACTGGTGTATCCTTATGTGGTTTGTGAAAAGAACACACATGCAATGATTCTAGCTGTGGCTCATGAAAAGAGCACACTTCTAGTGACACTGGTGGATCCATGTGTTGTTTGTGAAAAGAACAGACATGCAACGACTCTAGCAAAAGAACACACATCCAGTGAGACTGGTTGATCCTTATGAGGTTTGTGATAAGAACACACATGCAATAACTCTAGCAGTGGTTCATGAAAAGAAAACACATGCAATGACATTGGGCGTGGTTCATTAAAACAACACACAAGCAATGACTCTAGTTGTGGTTCACGAAAAGAACACACATCTAGTGACACTGGTGGATCCATATGTGGTTTGTGGAAAGAACAGAAATCCAATGACTCAAGCTATGGTTTGTGAAAAGAACAGACATGCAATGACACTATTGGATCCATGTGTGGTTTATGAGAAAAGCACACATGCAATGACACAGGGCGTGGTTCATGAAAAGAACACACATCCAATGACACTTGTGTATCCTTATGTGGTTTGTGAAAAGAACAGACATACAATGACACTAGGTGTGGTTCATGAAAAGAACACACATCCAATGACACTGGTGGATCCATGTGGTTTGTGGAAAGAACAGACATGCAATGACTCTAGTTGTGGTTAATGAAAAGAGCAGACATGCAATGACACTAGTCGATCCATGTGTGGTTTGTGAGAATAACATACATGCAATGACTATGGCTATGGTTCATGAAAAGAACACACATCCAATGATACTGGTGGATCCTTTTGTGGTTTGTGGAAAGAACACACATGAAATGACTCTGGGTGTGGTTCATGAAAAGAACACACATCCAATGACCCTGGTGGATCCATGTGTGATTTGTGGAAAGAACACACATGCAATGACTCTAGCTATGGTTAATGAAAAGGGCAGACATGCAATGACACTGGTGGATCCATGTGTGGTTTGTGAGAAAAATAGACATGCAATGACTCTGGCTGTGGTTCATGAAAAGGACACACATCCAATGACACTGGTGTATCCTTATGTGGTTTGTGGAAAGAACACACATCCAATGACTCTAGCTATGGTTCATGAAAAGAACACAAATGCAATGACTCTAGGTGTGGTTCAAGAAAAGAACACACATACAATGACACTGGGTGTGGTTCATGAAAGGATCACACACGCAATGACATTGGGTGTGGTTAATGAAAAGAACAGACATGCAAATGACACTGGTGGATCCATGTGTGGTTCAAGAGAAGAAAACACATGAATGACTCTGGCTGTGGTTCATGAAAAGGAAACACATGCAATGACACTTTTGTATCCTTATGTGGTTTGTGAAAATAACACACATGCAATGACTCTAGCTGTGGTTCATGAAAAGAGCACACATCCAGTGACACTGGTGGATCCATGTGTGGTTTGTGAAAAGAACAGACATGCACTGACTCTAGCTATGGTTCATGAAAAGAACACGCATCCAGTGACACTGGTTGATCCTTATGTGGTTTGTGAGAAGAACTCACATGCAATGACTCTAGCAGTGGTTCATGAAAAGCAAACACATCCAATGACACTAGGTGTGGTTCATGAAAACAACACACAAGCAATGAGTCTAGTTGTGGTTCACGAAAAGAACACACATCTAGTGACACTGGTGGATTCATATGTGGTTTGTGGAAAGAACAGACATGCAATGACTCAAGCTGTGGTTTGTGAGAAGAATAGACATGCAATGACACTATTGGATCCATGTGTGGTTTCTGAGAAAAACACACATGCAATGACACAGGGTGTGGTTCATGAAAAGAACACACATCCAATAACACCGGTGTATCCTTATGTGGTTTGTGTAAAGAACAGACATTCAATGACTCTAGGTGTGGTTCATGAAAAGAACACACATCCAATGACACTGGTGGATCCATGTGTGGTTTGTGGCAAGAACAGACATGCAATGACTCTAGCTGTCGTTAATAAAAAGAGTAGACATGCAATGACACTGGTCGATCCATGTGTGGTTTGTGAGAAGAACGGACATGCAATGACTCTGGCTGTGGTTCATGAAAAGAACACACGTCCAATGACACTAGTGGATCCTTTTGTGGTTTCTAGAGAGAACACACATGAAATGACCCTTGGTGTGGTTCATGAAAAGAACACACATCCAATGAACCTGGTGGATCCATGTGTGATGTGTGGAAAGAATAGACATGCAATGACTTTAGCTGTGGTTAATGAAAAGAGCAGACATGCAATGACACTAGTGGATCCATGTGTGGTTTGTGAGAAGAACAGACATGCAATGACTCTGGCTATGGTTCATGAAAAGGACACACATCCAATGAAACTGGTGGATCCTTATGTGGTTTGTGGAAAGAACACACATTCAATGACTGTAGCTGTGGTTCATGAAAAGAACACATATGGAATGACTCTAGGTATGGTTCATGAAAAGAATCGACATACAATGACACTGGGTGTGGTTCATGAAAGGATCACACATGCAATGACATTGGGTGTGGTTAATGAAAAGAACAGACATGCAATGACACTGGTGGATCCATGTGTGGTTCAAGAGAAGAAAACACATGAATGACTCTGGCTGTGGTTCATGAAAAGAAAACACATGCAATGACACTGTTGTATCCTTATGTGGTTTGTGAAAATAACACACATGCAATGACTCTAGCTGTGGTTCATGAAAAGAGCACACATCCAGTGACACTGGTGGATCCATGTGTGGTTTGTGAAAAGAACAGACATGCAATGAGTCTAGCTGTGGTTCATGAAAAGAACACACATCCAGTGACACTGGCGGATCCTTATGTGGTTTGTGAGAAGAACACACATGCAATGACTGAAGCAGTGTTCATGAAAAGAAACACATGCAATCACACTGGGTGTGGTTCATGAAAAGAACACATAAGAAATGACTCTAGCTGTGGTTCACGAAAAGAACACACATCTAGTGACACTAGTGGATCCATATGTCGTTTGTGGAAAAAACATACATGCAATGACTCAAGCTGTGGTTTGTGAAAAGAACAGACATGCAATGACACTGTTGGATCCATGTGTGGGTTGTGAGAAGAACACACATGCAATTACATAAGGTGTGGTTCATGAAAAGAACAGACATCCAATGACACTGGTGTATCCTTATGTGGTTTGTGAAAACAACAGACATGCAATGACTCTGGGTGTGGTTCATGAAAAGAACACACATCCAATGACAGTGGTGAATCCATGTGTGGTTTGTGAATAGAACAGACATGCAATGACTCTAGCTGTGGTTAATGAAAAGAGCAGACATGCACTGAAACTGGTGGATCCATGTGTGGTTTGTGAGAAGAACACACATGCAATGACTCTGGCTATGGTTCATGAAAAGAACACACATCCAATGACACTGGTGGATCCTTATGTGGTTTGTGGAAAGAACACATATGCAATGACTCCGGGTGTGGTTCATGAAAAGAGAACACATCCAATGACACTGGTGGATCCATGTGTGGTTTGTGGAAAGAACACACATGCAATGACTCTAGCTGTGGTTAACAAAAAGAGCAGACATGGAATGACATTGGTGGATCCATGTGTGTTCTGTGAGAAGACCAAACATGCAATGAATCTGGCTGTGGTTCAGGAAAAGAACACACATCCAATGACACTGTTGGATCCTTATGCGGTTTGTGGAAAGAACACACATGCAATGACTCTAGCTGTGGTTCATGAAAAGAACACACATGCAATGACCCTGGGTGTGGTTCATGAAAAGAACACACATCCAATGACACTAGGTGTGGTTCATGAAAAGATCACACATGCATTGACACTGGGTGTGGTTAATGAAAAGAACAGACATGGAATGACACTGGTGGATCCATGTGTGGTTCGTGAGAAGAAAACACATGCAATGACTCTGGCTGTGGTTCATGAAAAGAAAACACATGCAATCACACTAGTGTATCCTTATGTGGTTTGTGAAAAGAACACACATGCAATGACTCTAGCCGTGGTTCATGAAAAGATCACACATCCAGTGACACTGGTGGATCCTTATGTGGTTTGTGGAAAGAACACACATCCAATGAAACTGGTGGATCCTTATGTGGTTTGTGGAAAGAACACACATGCAATGAATGTAGCTCTGGTTCATGAAAAGAACACATATGCAATGACTCTAGGTATGGTTCATGAAAAGAATCCACATACAATGACACTGGGTGTGGTTCATGAAAGGATCACACATGCAATGACATTGGGTGTGGTTAATGAAAAGAACAGACATGCAATGACACTGGTGGATCCATGTGTGGTTCAAGAGAAGAAAACACATGAATGACTCTGGCTGTGGTTCATGAAAAGAAAACACATGCAATGACACAGTTGTATCCTTATGTGGTTTGTGAAAATAACACACATGCAATGACTCTAGCTGTGGTTCATGAAAAGAGCACACATCCAGTGACACTGGTGGATCCATGTGTGGTTTGTGAAAAGAACAGACATGCAATGAGTCTAGCTGTGGTTCATGAAAAGAACACACATCCAGTGACACTGGCGGATCCTTATGTGGTTTGTGAGAAGAACACACATGCAATGACTGAAGCAATGGTTCATGAAAAGAAAAACATGCAATCACACTGGGTGTGGTTCATGAAAAGAACACATAAGAAATGACTCTAGCTGTGGTTCACGAAAAGACACACATCTAGTGACACTAGTGGATCCATATGTCGTTTGTGGAAAAAACATACATGCAATGACTCAAGCTATGGTTTGTGAAAAGAACAGACATGCAATGACACTGTTGGATCCATGTGTGGGTTGTGAGAAGAACACACATGCAATTACATAAGGTGTGGTTCATGAAAAGAACAGACATCCAATGACACTGGTGTATCCTTATGTGGTTTGTGAAAAGAACAGACATGCAATGACTCTGGGTGTGGTTCATGAAAAGAACACACATCCAATGATAGTGGTGGATCCATGTGTGGTTTGTGAAAAGAACAGACATGCAATGACTCTAGCTGTGGTTAATGAAAAGAGCAGACATGCACTGAAACTATTGGATCCATGTGTGGTTTGTGAGAAGAGCACACATGCAATGACTCTGGCTGTGGTTCATGAAAAGAACACACATCCAATGACACTGGTGGATCCTTATGTGGTTTGTGGAAAGAACACATATGCAATGACTCCGGGTGTGGTTCATGAAAAGAGAACACATCCAATGACACTGGTGGATCCATGTGTGGTTTGTGGAAAGAACACACATGCAATGACTCTAGCTGTGGTTAACAAAAAGAGCAGACATGGAATGACATTGGTGGATCCATGTGTGTTCTGTGAGAAGACCAAACATGCAATGAATCTGGCTGTGGTTCAGGAAAAGAACACACATCCAATGACACTGTTGGATCCTTATGCGGTTTGTGGAAAGAACACACATGCAATGACTCTAGCTGTGGTTCATGAAAAGAACACACATGCAATGACCCTGAGTGTGGTTCATGAAAAGAACACACATCCAATGACACTAGGTGTGGTTCATGAAAAGATCACACATGCATTGACACTGGGTGTGGTTAATGAAAAGAACAGACATGGAATGACACTGGTGGATCCATGTGTGGTTCGTGAGAAGAAAACACATGCAATGACTCTGGCTGTGGTTCATGAAAATAAAACACATGCAATCACACTAGTGTATCCTTATGTGGTTTGTGAAAAGAACACACATGCAATGACTCTAGCCGTGGTTCATGAAAAGATCACACATCTAGTGAGACTGGTGGATCCATGTGTGGTTTGTGGAAAGAACAGACATGCAATGACTGTAGCTGTGGTTAATGAAAAGAGCAGACATGCAATGACACTGGGGGATCCATGTGTGGTTTGTGAGAAGAACAGACATGCAATGACTCTGGCTATGGTTCATGAAAAGAACCCACATCCAATGACACTTGTGGATCCTTATGTGGTTTCTGAAAATAACACACATGCATTGACTATAGCTGTGGTTCATGAAAAGAACACACATGCACTGACTCTGGGTGTGGTTCATGAAAAGAACACACATCCAATAACACTGGGTGTGGTTCATGAAAAGATCGCACATGCATTGATACGGGGTGTGGTTAATGAAAAGGACAGACATGCAATGACACCGGTGGATCCATGTGTGGCTCATCAAAAGAAAACACATGAAATGACTTTGGCTGTGGTTCATGAAAAGAAAACACATGCAATGAAACTGGTGTATCCTTAT
>OU342742.1:445600874-445636415 GCA_910589775.1 Avena eriantha
GTCATTGCATGTCAGTTCTTTTCATGAACCACACCCAGTGTCATTGCATGTCAGTTCTCTTCATGAACCACATAAGGATCCACCAGTGTCATTGCATGTCTGTTCTTCTCACAAATCACATACGGATTCACCAGTGTCATTACATGTATGTTCTTTTCATGAACCACAGCCGGTGTCATTCCATGTCTGTTCTTTTCGTGAACCACAGCGAGAGTCATTGCATGTCTGTTACTTCCATAAACCACACATGGATCCACCAGTGTCATTGCATGTCAGTTCTTTTCATGAACCACACCTAGTGTCATTGGATGTGTGTTCTTCTCATGAACCACACATGGATCCACCGGTGTCATTGCATGTTTGATCCTCTACACAAACCACATAAGGATCCACCAGTGTCATTGCATGTCTATTCTTTTCACGAACCACACCCAGTGTCACTGCATATGTGTTCTTCTAAACAAACCACATAACGGTCCACAAGTTTCATTGCATGTCTGTTCTTTTCATGAACCACACCCGGTGTCATTGCATGTCTGTTCTTTTCATGAACCACAGGTAGAGTCATTGCATGTCTGTTACTTCCATAAACCACACATGGATCCACCTGTGTCATTGCATGTCTATTATTTTCATGAACAACACCCAGTGTCACTGCATGTTAGTTCTTTTCATGAACGACACCCAGTGTCATTGCATGTCAGTTCTTTTCATGAACCACATAAGGATCCACCAGTGTCATTGCATGTATGTTCTTCTCACAAAACACACAAGGATCCACCAGTGTCATTGCATGTCTGTTCTTTTCATGAACCACACCTAGTGTCACTACAAGTGTGTTCCTCTAGACAAACCACATAAGGATCCACCGGTGTCACTCCATGTCTGTTCTTTTTATGAACGACACATGGATCCACCGGTGTCATTGCATGTCCGTTCTTTTCATGAACCACACCCAGTGTCATTGCATGTCGGTTGTTTTCATGAACCACATAAGGATCCACCAGTGTCATTGCATGTCTGTTCTTCTCACAAACCACATATGGATCCACCTAGTGTCATTGCATGTCTGTTCTTCTCACAAACCACATATGGATCCACCTAGTGTCATTGCATGTCTGTTACTTTCATAAACCACACCCAGTGTCGTTGCATGTGTGTTCCTCTAGACAAACCACATAAGGATCCACCAGTGTCACTTCATGTGTGTTCTTTTCATGAACCACGTAAGGATCCGCCGGTGTCATTGGATGTGTGTTCTTCTCTTGAACCACACATGGATCCACCAGTGTCATTGCATGTCTGTTCCTCTTAACAAACCACATAAGGATCAACCACTGTCATTGCATGTCTGTTCTTTTCATGAACCACGCCCAGTGTCATTGGATGTGTGTTATTCTAAACAAACCACATAAGTCATTACATGTATGTGCTTTTCATGAACCACACCTGGTGTCATTGCATGTGTGTTCCTCTAGACAGACCACATAAGGTTCCACCGGTGTCACTGCATGCCTGTTCTTTTCATGAAACACATAAGGATCCACCGGTGTCATTGGATGGGTGTTCTTCTTATGAACCAGACATGGATCCACCGGTGTCATTGCATGTCTATTCCTCTAAACAAACCACATAAGGATCTACCAGTGTCACTTCATGTCTGTTCTTTTCATGAACCACACCCAGTGTCATTGCATGTGTGTTCCTCTAGACAAACCACATAAGGATCCATCGGTGTCACTTCATGTCTGTTCTTTTCATGAACCACACATGGATCCACCGGTGTCATTGCATGTCTGTTCTTTTCATGAACCACAGCTAGAGTCATTGCATGTCTGTTCTTTTCATGAACCACACCAAGTGTCATTGCATGTCAGTTCTTTTCATGAACCACACCCAGTGTCATTGCATGTCAGTTCTCTTCATGAACCACATAAGGATCCACCAGTGTCATTGCATGTCTGTTCTTCTCACAAATCACATACGGATTCACCAGTGTCATTACATGTATGTTCTTTTCATGAACCACAGCCGGTGTCATTCCATGTCTGTTCTTTTCGTGAACCACAGCGAGAGTCATTGCATGTCTGTTACTTCCATAAACCACACATGGATCCACCAGTGTCATTGCATGTCAGTTCTTTTCATGAACCACACCTAGTGTCATTGGATGTGTGTTCTTCTCATGAACCACACATGGATCCACCGGTGTCATTGCATGTTTGATCCTCTACACAAACCACATAAGGATCCACCAGTGTCATTGCATGTCTATTCTTTTCACGAACCACACCCAGTGTCACTGCATATGTGTTCTTCTAAACAAACCACATAACGGTCCACAAGTTTCATTGCATGTCTGTTCTTTTCATGAACCACACCCGGTGTCATTGCATGTCTGTTCTTTTCATGAACCACAGGTAGAGTCATTGCATGTCTGTTACTTCCATAAACCACACATGGATCCACCTGTGTCATTGCATGTCTATTATTTTCATGAACAACACCCAGTGTCACTGCATGTTAGTTCTTTTCATGAACGACACCCAGTGTCATTGCATGTCAGTTCTTTTCATGAACCACATAAGGATCCACCAGTGTCATTGCATGTATGTTCTTCTCACAAAACACACAAGGATCCACCAGTGTCATTGCATGTCTGTTCTTTTCATGAACCACACCTAGTGTCACTACAAGTGTGTTCCTCTAGACAAACCACATAAGGATCCACCGGTGTCACTCCATGTCTGTTCTTTTTATGAACGACACATGGATCCACCGGTGTCATTGCATGTCCGTTCTTTTCATGAACCACACCCAGTGTCATTGCATGTCGGTTGTTTTCATGAACCACATAAGGATCCACCAGTGTCATTGCATGTCTGTTCTTCTCACAAACCACATATGGATCCACCTAGTGTCATTGCATGTCTGTTCTTCTCACAAACCACATATGGATCCACCTAGTGTCATTGCATGTCTGTTACTTTCATAAACCACACCCAGTGTCGTTGCATGTGTGTTCCTCTAGACAAACCACATAAGGATCCACCAGTGTCACTTCATGTGTGTTCTTTTCATGAACCACGTAAGGATCCGCCGGTGTCATTGGATGTGTGTTCTTCTCTTGAACCACACATGGATCCACCAGTGTCATTGCATGTCTATTCCTCTAAACAAACCACATAAGGATCTACCAGTGTCACTTCATGTCTGTTCTTTTCATGAACCACACCCAGTGTCATTGCATGTGTGTTCCTCTAGACAAACCACATAAGGATCCATCGGTGTCACTTCATGTCTGTTCTTTTCATGAACCACACATGGATCCACCGGTGTCATTGCATGTCTGTTCTTTTCATGAACCACACCCAGTGTCATTCCATGTCAGCTCTTTTCATGAACCACATAAGGATCCACCAGTATCATTGCATGTATGTTCTTCTCACAAACCACATATGGATCCACCAAGTGTGATTGCATTTCTGTTCTTTTCATAAACCACACCCACTGTCATTGCATGTGTGTCCCTCTAGCGAACCACATAAGGATCCACCAGTGTCACTGCATGTCTGTTCTTTTCATGAACCGCAAAAGGATCCACCAGTGTCATTGGATGTGTGTTCTTCTCATGAACCACACATGGATCCACCGGTGTCATTGCATGTCTGATCCTCTAAACGAACCACATGAGGATCCACCAGTGTCATTGCATATCTGTTCTTTTCATGAACCACACCCAGTATCATTGCGTGTGTGTTACTCTAGACAAACCACATAAGGATCCATCGGTGTCACTTCATGTCTATTCTTTTCATGAACCACACATGGATCCACCGGTGTCACTGCATGTCTGTTCTTTTCATGAACCACACCTAGTGTCATTGCATGTCAGCTCTTTTCATGAACCACATAAGGATCCACCAGTGTCATTGCATGTCTGTTCTTCTCACAAACCACATATGGATCCACCTAGTGTGATTGCATGTCTGTTACTTTCGTAAACCACAGCCAGTGTCATTGCATGTGTGTTCCTCTAGACAGACCACATAAGGATCCACCAGTGTCACTGCATGTCTGTTCTTTTCATGAACCACATAAGGATCCACCGGTGTCATTGGATGTGTGTTCTTCTCATGAACCACACATGGATCCACCGGTGTCATTGGATGTCTGTTCCTCTAAACAAACGACATATGGAACCACACCCATTGTCATTGCATGTCTGTTCTTTTCATGAACCACATAAGGATCCACCAGTGTCGTTGCATGTCTGTTCTTCTCACAAACCACATAAGGAATCACCAGTGTCATTGCATGTTTGTTCTTTTCATGAACCACACCCGGTGTCATTGCATGTCTGTTCTTTTCGTGAACCACAGCTAGAGTCATTGCATGTCTGTTACTTCCATAAACCACACATGGATCCACCAGTGTCATTGCATGTCAGTTCTTTTCATGAACCACACCCAGTGTCATTGCATGTCAGTTCTTTTCATGAACCACATAAGGATCCACCAGTGTCATTGCATGTCTGTTCTTCTCACAAACCACATAAGGATCCACAAGTGTCATTGCATATCTGTTCTTTTCATGAACCACACCTAGTGTCATTGCATGTGTGTTCCTCTAGACAAACCACATAAGGATCCATCGGTGTCACTTCATGTCTGTTCTTTTCATGAACCACACATGGATCCACCGGTGTCATTGCATGTCTGTTCTTTTTATGAACCACACCTAGTGTCATTGCATGTTAGCTCTTTTCATTAACCACATAAGGATCCACCAGTGTCATTGCATGTCTGTTCTTCTCACAAACCACATATGGATCCACCTAGTGTGATTGCATGTCTGTTCTTTTCATAAACCACACCCACTGTCATTGCATGTGTGTTCCTCTAACGAACCACATAAGGATCCACCAGTGTCACTGCATGTCTGTTCTTTTCATGAACCGCATAAGGATACATTAGTGTCATTGGATGTGTGTTCTTCTCATGAACCACACATTGATCCACCGGTGTCATTGCATGTCTGATACTCTAAACAAACCACATAAGGATCCACCAGCGTCATTGCATGTCTGTTCTTTTCATGAACCACACCCAGTATCATTGCATGTGTGTTCCTCTAGACTAACCACATAAGGATCCATCGGTGTCACTTCATGTCTGTTCTTTTCATGAACCACACATGGATCCACCGGTGTCATTGCATGTCTGTTCTTTTCATGAACCACACACAGTGTCATTCCATGTCAGCTCTTTTCATGAACCACATAAGGATCCACCAGTGTCATTGCATGTCTGTTCTTCTCAGAAACCACATATGGATCCACCTAGTGTGATTGCATGTCTATTCTTTTCATAAACCACACCCACTATCATTGCATGTGTGTTCCTCTAGCGAACCACATAAGGATCCCCCAGTGTCACTGCATGTCTGTTCTTTTCATGAACCACATAAGGATCCACCAGTGTCATTGGATGTGTGTTCTTCTCATGAACCACACATGGATCCACCGGTGTCATTGCATGTCTGATCCTCTAAACAAACCACATAAGGATCCACCAGTGTCATTGCATGTCTGTTCTCTCCATGAACTACACCCAGTGTCATTGCATATGTGTTCTTCTAATCAAACCACATAAGGGTCCACAAGTTTCATTGCATGTCTGTTCTTTTCATGAACCACACCCGGTGTCATTGCATGTCTGTTCTTTTCACGAACCACAGCTAGAGTCATTGCATGTCTGTTACTTCCATAAACCACACATGGATCCACCCGTGTCATTGCATGTCTGTTATTTTCATGAACCACACCCAGTGTCACTACATGTTAGTTCTTTTCATGAACGACACCCAGTGTCATTGCATGTCAGTTCTTTTCATGAACCACATAAGGATCCACCAGTGTCATTGCATGTATGTTCTTCTCACAAACCACACAAGGATCCACCAGTGTCATTGCATGTCTATTCTTTTCATGAACCACACCCAGTGTCATTGCAAGTGTGTTACTCTAGACAAACCACATAAGGATCCACCGGTGTCACTTCATGTCTGTTCTTTTCATGAACCACACATGGATCCACCGGTGTCATTGCATGTCTGTTCTTTTTATGAACCACACCCAGTGTCATTGCATGTTAGCTCTTTTCATTAACCACATAAGGATCCACCAGTGTCATTGCATGTCTGTTCTTCTCACAAACCACATATGGATCCACCTAGTGTGATTGCATGTCTGTTCTTTTCATAAACCACACCCACTGTCATTGCATGTGTGTTCCTCTAGCGAACCACATAAGGATCCACCAGTGTCATTGCATGTCTGTTCTTTTCATGAACCGCATAAGGATCCACTAGTGTCATTGGATGTGTGTTCTTCTCATGAACCACACATTGATCCACCGGTGTCATTGCATGTCTGATACTCTAAACAAACCACATAAGGATCCACCAGTGTCATTGCATGTCTGTTCTTTTCATGAACCACACCCAGTATCATTGCATGTGTGTTCCTCTAGACTAACCACATAAGGATCCATCGGTGTCACTTCATGTCTGTTCCTTTCATGAACCACACATGGATCCACCGGTGTCATTGCATGTCTGTTCTTTTCATGAACCACACCCAGTGTCATTCCATGTCAGCTCTTTTCATGAACCACATAAGGATCCACCAGTGTCATTGCATGTCTGTTCTTCTCACAAACCACATATGGATCCACCTAGTGTGATTGCATGTCTATTC
This sequence comes from Avena eriantha, assembly GCA_910589775.1. Classification (NCBI taxonomy): domain Eukaryota; kingdom Viridiplantae; phylum Streptophyta; class Magnoliopsida; order Poales; family Poaceae; genus Avena; species Avena eriantha. The sequence continues at coordinate 445,607,635 of OU342742.1, forward strand.
TTTTCATAAACCACACCCACTGTCATTGCATGTGTGTTCCTCTAGCGAACCACATAAGGATCCCCCAGTGTCACTGCATGTCTGTTCTTTTCATGAACCACATAAGGATCCACCAGTGTCATTGGATGTGTGTTCTTCTCATGAACCACACATGGATCCACCGGTGTCATTGCATGTCTGATCCTCTAAACAAACCACATAAGGATCCACCAGTGTCATTGCATGTCTGTTCTCTCCATGAACTACACCCAGTGTCATTGCATATGTGTTCTTCTAATCAAACCACATAAGGGTCCACAAGTTTCATTGCATGTCTGTTCTTTTCATGAACCACACCCGGTGTCATTGCATGTCTGTTCTTTTCACGAACCACAGCTAGAGTCATTGCATGTCTGTTACTTCCATAAACCACACATGGATCCACCCGTGTCATTGCATGTCTGTTATTTTCATGAACCACACCCAGTGTCACTACATGTTAGTTCTTTTCATGAACGACACCCAGTGTCATTGCATGTCAGTTCTTTTCATGAACCACATAAGGATCCACCAGTGTCATTGCATGTATGTTCTTCTCACAAACCACACAAGGATCCACCAGTGTCATTGCATGTCTATTCTTTTCATGAACCACACCCAGTGTCATTGCAAGTGTGTTACTCTAGACAAACCACATAAGGATCCACCGGTGTCACTTCATGTCTGTTCTTTTCATGAACCACACATGGATCCACCGGTGTCATTGCATGTCTGTTCTTTTTATGAACCACACCCAGTGTCATTGCATGTTAGCTCTTTTCATTAACCACATAAGGATCCACCAGTGTCATTGCATGTCTGTTCTTCTCACAAACCACATATGGATCCACCTAGTGTGATTGCATGTCTGTTCTTTTCATAAACCACACCCACTGTCATTGCATGTGTGTTCCTCTAGTGAACCACATAAGGATCCACCAGTGTCATTGCATGTCTGTTCTTTTCATGAACCGCATAAGGATCCACCAGTGTCATTGGATGTGTGTTCTTCTCATGAACCACACATTGATCCACCGGTGTCATTGCATGTCTGATACTCTAAACAAACCACATAAGGATCCACCAGTGTCATTGCATGTCTGTTCTTTTCATGAACCACACCCAGTATCATTGCATGTGTGTTCCTCTAGACTAACCACATAAGGATCCATCGGTGTCACTTCATGTCTGTTCCTTTCATGAACCACACATGGATCCACCGGTGTCATTGCATGTCTGTTCTTTTCATGAACCACACCCAGTGTCATTCCATGTCAGCTCTTTTCATGAACCACATAAGGATCCACCAGTGTCATTGCATGTCTGTTCTTCTCACAAACCACATATGGATCCACCTAGTGTGATTGCATGTCTATTCTTTTCATAAACCACACCCACTGTCATTGCATGTGTGTTCCTCTAGCGAACCACATAAGGATCCCCCAGTGTCACTGCATGTCTGTTCTTTTCATGAACCACATAAGGATCCACCAGTGTCATTGGATGTGTGTTCTTCTCATGAACCACACATGGATCCACCGGTGTCATTGCATGTCTGATCCTCTAAACAAACCACATAAGGATCCACCAGTGTCATTGCATGTCTGTTCTTTCCATGAACTACACCCAGTGTCATTGCATATGTGTTCTTCTAAACAAACCACATAAGGGTCCACAAGTTTCATTGCATGTCTGTTCTTTTCATGAACCACACCCGGTGTCATTGCATGTCTGTTCTTTTCATGAACCACAGCTAGAGTCATTGCATGTCTGTTACTTCCATAAACCAGACATGGATCCACCCGTGTCATTGCATGTCTGTTATTTTCATGAACCACACCCAGTGTCACTACATGTTAGTTCTTTTCATGAACGACACCCAGTGTCATTGCATGTCAGTTCTTTTCATGAACCACATAAGGATCCACCAGTGTCATTGCATGTATGTTCTTCTCACAAACCACACAAGGATCCACCAGTGTCATTGCATGTCTATTCTTTTCATGAACCACACCCAGTGTCATTGCAAGTGTGTTACTCTAGACAAACCACATAAGGATCCACCGGTGTCACTGCATGTCTGTTCTTTTCATGAACCACACATGGATCCACCGGTGTCATTGCATGTCTGTTCTTTTTATGAACCACACCCAGTGTCATTGCATGTTAGCTCTTTTCATTAACCACATAAGGATCCACCAGTGTCATTGCATGTCTGTTCTTCTCACAAACCACATATGGATCCACCTAGTGTGATTGCATGTCTGTTCTTTTCATAAACCACACCCACTGTCATTGCATGTGTGTTCCTCTAGCGAACCACATAAGGATCCACCAGTGTCACTGCATGTCTGTTCTTTTCATGAACCGCATAAGGATCCACCAGTGTCATTGGATGTGTGTTCTTCTCATGAACCACACATTGATCCACCGGTGTCATTGCATGTCTGATACTCTAAACAAACCACATAAGGATCCACCAGTGTCATTGCATGTCTGTTCTTTTCATGAACCACACCCAGTATCATTGCATGTGTGTTCCTCTAGACTAACCACATAAGGATCCATCGGTGTCACTTCATGTCTGCTCTTTTCATGAACCACACATGGATCCACCGGTGTCACTGCATGTCTGTTCTTTTCATGAACCACACCCAGTGTCATTCCATGTCAGCTCTTTTCATGAACCACATAAGGATCCACCAGTGTCATTGCATGTCTGTTCTTCTCACAAACCACATATGGATCCACCTAGTGTGATTGCATGTCTATTCTTTTCATAAACCACACCCACTGTCATTGCATGTGTGTTCCTCTAGCGAACCACATAAGGATCCCCCAGTGTCATTGCATGTCTGTTCTTTTCATGAACCGCATAAGGATCCACCAGTGTCATTGGATGTGTGTTCTTCTCATGAACCACACATTGATCCACCGGTGTCATTGCATGTCTGATACTCTAAACAAACCACATAAGGATCCACCAGTGTCATTGCATGTCTGTTCTTTTCATGAACCACACCCAGTATCATTGCATGTGTGTTCCTCTAGACTAACCACATAAGGATCCATCGGTGTCACTTCATGTCTGTTCCTTTCATGAACCACACATGGATCCACCGGTGTCATTGCATGTCTGTTCTTTTCATGAACCACACCCAGTGTCATTCCATGTCAGCTCTTTTCATGAACCACATAAGGATCCACCAGTGTCATTGCATGTCTGTTCTTCTCACAAACCACATATGGATCCACCTAGTGTGATTGCATGTCTATTCTTTTCATAAACCACACCCACTGTCATTGCATGTGTGTTCCTCTAGCGAACCACATAAGGATCCCCCAGTGTCACTGCATGTCTGTTCTTTTCATGAACCACATAAGGATCCACCAGTGTCATTGGATGTGTGTTCTTCTCATGAACCACACATGGATCCACCGGTGTCATTGCATGTCTGATCCTCTAAACAAACCACATAAGGATCCACCAGTGTCATTGCATGTCTGTTCTTTCCATGAACTACACCCAGTGTCATTGCATATGTGTTCTTCTAAACAAACCACATAAGGGTCCACAAGTTTCATTGCATGTCTGTTCTTTTCATGAACCACACCCGGTGTCATTGCATGTCTGTTCTTTTCATGAACCACAGCTAGAGTCATTGCATGTCTGTTACTTCCATAAACGAGACATGGATCCACCCGTGTCATTGCATGTCTGTTATTTTCATGAACCACACCCAGTGTCACTACATGTTAGTTCTTTTCATGAACGACACCCAGTGTCATTGCATGTCAGTTCTTTTCATGAACCACATAAGGATCCACCAGTGTCATTGCATGTATGTTCTTCTCACAAACCACACAAGGATCCACCAGTGTCATTGCATGTCTATTCTTTTCATGAACCACACCCAGTGTCATTGCAAGTGTGTTACTCTAGACAAACCACATAAGGATCCACCGGTGTCACTGCATGTCTGTTCTTTTCCACACATGGATCCACCGGTGTCATTGCATGTCTGTTCTTTTCATGAACCACACCCAGTGTCATTCCATGTCAGCTCTTTTCATGACCCACATAAGGATCCACTAGTGTCATTGCATGTCTGTTCTTCTCACAAACCACATATGGATCCACCTAGTGTGATTGCATGTCTGTTCTTTTCATAAACCACACCCACTGTCATTGCATGTGTGTTCCTCTAGCGAACCACATAAGGATCCCCCAGTGTCACTGCATGTCTGTTCTTTTCATGAACCACATAAGGATCCACCAGTGTCATTGGATGTGTGTTCTTCTCATGAACCACACATGGATCCACCGGTGTCATTGCATGTCTGATACTCTAAACAAACCACATAAGGATCCACCAGCGTCATTGCATGTCTGTTCTTTTCATGAACCACACCCAGTATCATTGCATGTGTGTTCCTCTAGACTAACCACATAAGGGTCCACAAGTTTCATTGCATGTCTGTTCTTTTCATGAACCACACCCGGTGTCATTGCATGTCTGTTCTTTTCATGAACCACAGCTAGAATCATTGCATGTCTGTTACTTCCATAAACCACACATGGATCCACCTGTGTCATTGCATGTCTGTTATTTTCATGAACCACACCCAGTGTCACTACATGTTAGTTCTTTTCATGAACGACACCCAGTGTCATTGCATGTCAGTTCTTTTCATGAACCACATAAGGATCCACCAGTGTCATTGCATGTATGTTCTTCTCACAAACCACACAAGGATCCACCAGTGTCATTGCATGTCTATTCTTTTCATGAACCACACCCAGTGTCATTGCAAGTGTGTTACTCTAGACAAACCACATAAGGATCCACCGGTGTCACTGCATGTCTGTTCTTTTCCACACATGGATCCACCGGTGTCATTGCATGTCTGTTCTTTTCATGAACCACACCCAGTGTCATTCCATGTCAGCTCTTTTCATGACCCACATAAGGATCCACTAGTGTCATTGCATGTCTGTTCTTCTCACAAACCACATATGGATCCACCTAGTGTGATTGCATGTCTGTTCTTTTCATAAACCACACCCACTGTCATTGCATGTGTGTTCCTCTAGCGAACCACATAAGGATCCACCAGTGTCACTGCATGTCTGTTCTTTTCATGAACCGCATAAGGATCCACCAGTGTCATTGGATGTGTGTTCTTCTCATGAACCACACATTGATCCACCGGTGTCATTGCATGTCTGATACTCTAAACAAACCACATAAGGATCCACCAGTGTCATTGCATGTCTGTTCTTTTCATGAACCACACCCAGTATCATTGCATGTGTGTTCCTCTAGACTAACCACATAAGGATCCATCGGTGTCACTTCATGTCTGCTCTTTTCATGAACCACACATGGATCCACCGGTGTCACTGCATGTCTGTTCTTTTCATGAACCACACCCAGTGTCATTCCATGTCAGCTCTTTTCATGAACCACATAAGGATCCACCAGTGTCATTGCATGTCTGTTCTTCTCACAAACCACATATGGATCCACCTAGTGTGATTGCATGTCTATTCTTTTCATAAACCACACCCACTGTCATTGCATGTGTGTTCCTCTAGCGAACCACATAAGGATCCCCCAGTGTCATTGCATGTCTGTTCTTTTCATGAACCGCATAAGGATCCACCAGTGTCATTGGATGTGTGTTCTTCTCATGAACCACACATTGATCCACCGGTGTCATTGCATGTCTGATACTCTAAACAAACCACATAAGGATCCACCAGTGTCATTGCATGTCTGTTCTTTTCATGAACCACACCCAGTATCATTGCATGTGTGTTCCTCTAGACTAACCACATAAGGATCCATCGGTGTCACTTCATGTCTGTTCCTTTCATGAACCACACATGGATCCACCGGTGTCATTGCATGTCTGTTCTTTTCATGAACCACACCCAGTGTCATTCCATGTCAGCTCTTTTCATGAACCACATAAGGATCCACCAGTGTCATTGCATGTCTGTTCTTCTCACAAACCACATATGGATCCACCTAGTGTGATTGCATGTCTATTCTTTTCATAAACCACACCCACTGTCATTGCATGTGTGTTCCTCTAGCGAACCACATAAGGATCCCCCAGTGTCACTGCATGTCTGTTCTTTTCATGAACCACATAAGGATCCACCAGTGTCATTGGATGTGTGTTCTTCTCATGAACCACACATGGATCCACCGGTGTCATTGCATGTCTGATCCTCTAAACAAACCACATAAGGATCCACCAGTGTCATTGCATGTCTGTTCTTTCCATGAACTACACCCAGTGTCATTGCATATGTGTTCTTCTAAACAAACCACATAAGGGTCCACAAGTTTCATTGCATGTCTGTTCTTTTCATGAACCACACCCGGTGTCATTGCATGTCTGTTCTTTTCATGAACCACAGCTAGAGTCATTGCATGTCTATTACTTCCATAAACGAGACATGGATCCACCCGTGTCATTGCATGTCTGTTATTTTCATGAACCACACCCAGTGTCACTACATGTTAGTTCTTTTCATGAACGACACCCAGTGTCATTGCATGTCAGTTCTTTTCATGAACCACATAAGGATCCACCAGTGTCATTGCATGTATGTTCTTCTCACAAACCACACAAGGATCCACCAGTGTCATTGCATGTCTATTCTTTTCATGAACCACACCCAGTGTCATTGCAAGTGTGTTACTCTAGACAAACCACATAAGGATCCACCGGTGTCACTGCATGTCTGTTCTTTTCCACACATGGATCCACCGGTGTCATTGCATGTCTGTTCTTTTCATGAACCACACCCAGTGTCATTCCATGTCAGCTCTTTTCATGACCCACATAAGGATCCACTAGTGTCATTGCATGTCTGTTCTTCTCACAAACCACATATGGATCCACCTAGTGTGATTGCATGTCTGTTCTTTTCATAAACCACACCCACTGTCATTGCATGTGTGTTCCTCTAGCGAACCACATAAGGATCCCCCAGTGTCACTGCATGTCTGTTCTTTTCATGAACCACATAAGGATCCACCAGTGTCATTGGATGTGTGTTCTTCTCATGAACCACACATGGATCCACCGGTGTCATTGCATGTCTGATACTCTAAACAAACCACATAAGGATCCACCAGCGTCATTGCATGTCTGTTCTTTTCATGAACCACACCCAGTATCATTGCATGTGTGTTCCTCTAGACTAACCACATAAGGGTCCACAAGTTTCATTGCATGTCTGTTCTTTTCATGAACCACACCCGGTGTCATTGCATGTCTGTTCTTTTCATGAACCACAGCTAGAATCATTGCATGTCTGTTACTTCCATAAACCACACATGGATCCACCTGTGTCATTGCATGTCTGTTATTTTCATGAACCACACCCAGTGTCACTACATGTTAGTTCTTTTCATGAACGACACCCAGTGTCATTGCATGTCAGTTCTTTTCATGAACCACATAAGGATCCACCAGTGTCATTGCATGTATGTTATTCTCACAAACCACACAAGGATCCACCAGTGTCATTGCATGTCTATTCTTTTCATGAACCACACCCAGTGTCATTGCAAGTGTGTTCCTCTAGACAAACCACATAAGGATCTACCGGTGTCACTACATGTCTGTTCTTTTCATGAACCACACATGGATCCACCGGTGTCATTGCATGTCTGTTCTTTTCATGAACCACACCCAGTGTCATTGCATGTCGGTTCTTTTCATGAACCACATAAGGATCCACGAGTGTCATTGCATGTCAATTCTTTTCATGAACCACATAAGGATCCACCAGTGTCATTGCATGTCTGTTCTTCCCACAAACCATATATGGATCCACCAGTGTCAATGCATGTTTGTTCTTTTCATGAACCACACCCAGTGTCATTGCATGTATGTTCCTCTAGACAAACCACATAAGGATCCATGTTGGGGGGATACCCCCGGGTAGGGTCACGCCGGGGTATAAAGGCCTAGTTAGCCGAGGTACGGCAATGTCAAAGCAAGTGCTGGCCGAGTCACCTCAAGGCAGGCCGGATCACGGAGTAACCCGGACCAGGGGACGTCCACCTAACTTGGTCTCAACCGACTTATGCCGTATGTCGGTAAGATGTTTCTAACTTGTATGCAGGAACATGTGTGGCCGGATCAACTATGTAGGATCTAGGTCATATCAAGCTTGTAAGAGAAGGAAGGTATCTCGCTGGTCAAAGGTGACCACTATGCGCAGAGCGTGAGCGAAGCGGGCAGAGGCAGGACCCCCGAGGCGTGGCCGACAAAGGTGACGATGCTAATGTCGGATGACGCAGGCGCCGCAGAGGCTCACGTAGCCTCTGCATGGATGACGCAGGGCAAAATTGACCCGGTCGGCTTACTATTTTGGGAAGGGGCATATTCCCTGGAATATGCATCCACGTATGCCCTAAGTGGAAACCTAGCCCTCCTATATAAGGAGGGCTAGGGCCTCTTCAGAAGGGGTTGATATCTGGTTAAATGGTCTGGGCTTGGTAGTCTCCGAGAGAGTTGTGTTTTGCTAGTGGTTAGAGTAAGAGAGTTCTTCTTCCTCCTCTCCCCAATACAGCACAAGGAGCACCTATAAACCTTGGAAGTGAATCGAAAACAAAGCTACTGTGTGTGGATGAAACACACTATCCCTCCCTGGATTCCCCTAGTGCATTTAGTCCCCACCTTTAGCCTATCCATGGCATCTGCCGTGACACCACCACGACAGTTGGCGCCCACCGTGGGGCTAGCAGCACTAGGAGGGGTGAATATCCGGACGGGAAACTTCATCGGCACCGGCGAACGCATCGTCTCCGGGCTTGTTCAGCGCTTTGGAGCGCTATATTTCGTCAGCGACAATGCTGGCTGCTTCGGCAAGCGTCCTCTCCCGCCAACGGCCTCTTCATCAAGCTCGGCGCGCACAAGATCTACGTTGCTGTCGATGTATTGTGCGTTCATCCGCGGCACGTCGTCGAAGGAGGCGAGCCACCCCTTAGTGCGGCTTGCGGGGCGTGTATCACTTGCTCCCCGGACCACGCTGAGGTGATGATGACCGCGCCTGGCGCTGGCGCAAGCAAGGATCCAGCACCAGATCCGGAGGTAACACCTAAGGCACCGAGGAAAAGTAGAGGTCCTCCGCTAGAGAGGCCTAGGAATGTGCTGCAGCAGGTGATGGATAGCTTGGCAAACCCAGTAGCAGCAGCAGTAGATCCAGCTCAGGCACAGGCCGAGCTAGAGGAGACTAGGCAAAAAATACTAGAGGGTGCGAAAAAGATAGTTGTGGCTCAGAAGTTGTTGAACATGACGCTGTGTGAGTACGCAAAGGCGAATAAGGTAGATGCTGTAAAAGTGAAGGGGAGAAACCTCATGAGTGAAATGAACAGAGAGGGTGATACTAGGATTGAGGAATCAGAAAACTGTTTGTCCGTGGGGCTGCCGAAGTATAGTACCCCGGAAAAGAACCTCAGAGCAGCGGACGCAGCTGCGTCCGAGTTAGAAGGTCTGACGGGTGAAGCCCGTCAAAGACAGCAGGATAGAGTCAATGAGTTGGTTCGGATCGCGAACAGGCAAAACGAGGAGTTGCTCAGGGCTAACCCGGACAGAGCTGGGGCCTCCAAGATCGTTTATTCAGCGGTGGGTAACCGGGAGAAATCCATTGGAGCCGCATCGTCTCCTCATGGTGGTCCTAGGAGAGAAGAGGTAGTAACTTCGGCCAGGAGGAATAAGCAGATAGTCCCATATGACCCGGCAAGGGCAGGGAAAGGAAAAGAAGTGCAAATAAATGAGGATCGAAGGAGTGTGAGCCGAGGTGAAGCTGGCCGAGGTAACTGCGACCAAGGCAATGTCGGTCAAGGGAATGCTGTAAACGGCAATGCCAGACAGCGTAATTCGGTAGTTGCAGGTCAACCGCAGCAGCGGAATATACCACGGCAAGAGCGCAACGCCAGCCAAGGTATGCAACAGAGAGCAGCTCCACAGGAGTAAGATAGATACAATGATGGTGATTCTGAGATGGTGAATGCTGGCTATCCCAGACTGGACTATCACGTGATAGGGTCAAGATTGGGAGGCAGGAACTTGATGCCTGATGACGCTAGGCTAAAACTGGATCGGTTGTATAGGTCGGAGAAAATTGAGTGTCAAGGTCCTCCGGGTCCAGCATGTTTTGCGCCCGGATCATGAAGGAACCTCCGGTACCTAACTTCCAGTTACCTAGAGGCACAAAGACGTATGACGGCAGCACTAAGCCGGAGGATTGGTTGATAAACTATGCAACTGCTGTGAAAATTGCCACAGGCAACTTGAGATGGGCTGTGAGATATGTACCCCAGATGCTGGAGGGGCTGGCGAGGGTATGGCTAAACAATTTGCCACCTAGAAGTATTAACTGTTGGATCGATTTTGAGGAGATGTTTGTTAGAAACTTCTCAAGTACGTATCAGAGGCCCAACAGGCCACAGACCCTAGCAATGTGCAGGCAGAGACCGAATGAGACTGACCGGGAATTTTTAACCCGTTGGTGCACTGTGCAAAACTCGTGTGAGGGTGTGATTGAGTCACATGCCATAGCCTAGTTTGCGCAAGGATGCAGATATGCAAGCATGTGATGGCAAAGGTTGCAAAGAGATATGCCCACCACCTTGGCAGAAACAATCCGAATTGCTGATTCATATGCCTTGGGTGATCTGACGCAACCTAGGCTCATGTCAAACGAGTCAAGCGAGGAGTATTGTCAGCGAGATGGGGCCGGGTCATCCCGGAGAAATGATTACCGAGGAAAAAGAAGGGATGACAGACCGGATTATCGGTATAGTTTGCAGCAAGTTGCAGCTGTGAATCAGGATCAACCCGGAGCAGGAAGCAGTCAACGTCAAAAAACTGGAGGACAACAATGGAAACCAAGTAATGATGGAAATAAAACTTGGACGCTAGAGCAGAAAAAATAGTGGCAAGAAAAGAAGGACCGTCTGAGGTACACCTATGAGGCAATGCTGGATCAGCAGTGTAAGTTTCACACGCCTAATCTGAGTAACCCAGCGGCTCCCACAACCAGGCAGTGTGAATGGATGCGAAAGATAGAACATAGTGGTTTGGGGAATGCTCAGGCACTTCGGAATGATCAACCTCGGCAGGAGTTACCCCGGCAGCAATTGCTCTCCAGAGAGAACACGCAACAGCTAATGTTGCCTCCCCCTCCACCGAGGTATGACAACCATGAGAGAAGGGATGCAGTGCATCAGGTGGAGAACCAAAACCAACAGGATCAGAGGTACCCCAGAAATGAGGGAAGGAATGAGTACAGAGAGCATCATCCGAGTTATTGTGTGTTCAGTACAGAAGAGACAGACAGAAAGAGCTTGCAGCCCCGACATATGGAAGTCAATGCAGTAATGCTGGCCGTGACGAGGTATATGCCTTGGTCGGATCAGGAGATTACCTGGAGCATCAAGGATCATCCGAAGCTCATGCCAAGTCCTGGTTCATATGCACTGGTGTTGGATCCAACATTTATTGGGCCTAACATCCATGTGAGGTTCTCAAAGGTACTGATTGATAATGGCGTTAGCATCAACATCATGTATGTGGACACGATGCGCAAGTTGGGTATCTCGGAGAATATGCTCCAAGCTACAAGGAAAACTTTCCATGGCATTGTGCCAGGCATTTCTTGTGAGCCCATAGGCAAGGTCCGGGTTGACGTATTGTTCGACACAAGATTTAATTGCCGGACTGAGAATTTGGAGTTAGAAGTTGTAAATTTGGAGAGCACATATCACGCGTTGCTTGGCAGGCCAGCTCTGAACAAATTGATGGCAAGTTGTCACATTAGTTACTTGAAGATGAAGCTGCCCGGGCCAAATGGTGTAATTACCATAGCTGGGGATTTCCGATGTTCCATAGAGTGTGCATCTGTCGGATCTAACCTGGCCGAGTCACTCGTGATTGCGCAAGAAAAGAGAAAGATCCAAGAAGTGGCAGCATATGCCGGCGCTGATTAACCCGCATGGTAGTGTCTCATTCCAAGCGACAAAAGATACCAAGAAGGTGCATGTTGATGATATGTTCCCTGAGCGCACCTTAACAATTGGTGCCGGATTAAATGACAAAGAGGAAAGCGAGCTCGTCAACTTCCTCCGTGAGAATCGGGATATTTTTGCTTGGTCCACACAGGACTTGCAAGGTGTTCCGAGGGAGTTAGACGAGCACTCTTTGAATGTCAGACCCGGAGCAAATCCGGTGAAGCAACCTCTCCGCCGCTTCGCCGAAGATAGGAGAAAGGTCATAGGAGATGAGATAGCTTGTTTGTTGGCTGCAGGATTTATCATGGAAGTGCTTTACCCGGATTGGCTGACTAATCCGGTGCTAGTGGAGAAGAAGGATGATCCGAACGTGGCAGTGGTTTGGCGTATGTGTATCGATTACATGAACTTGAATAAGGCATGTCCAACAGATCCATTCCCACTGCCAAGGATAGACCAAGTCATAGATTCCACTGCTGGGTGTGAGTTGTTGTCGTTCATTGATGCATATTCTGGTTTCCACCAGATACCTCTGAACCCAAGTGATCAAATAAAGACTATTTTTATCACCCCGTATGGGGCTTATTGCTATCACACCATGCCTTTTGGTTTACGTAATGCAGGGGCAACGTACCAAAGATGTATGCAAAAATGTTTGCATGACCAAATTGGTCAAAATGTGCAGGTGTATGTGGATGATGTTGTGATAAAGACCAAGGAAAGCAAAACGCTCCTTGACGATATCAGGCAGACGTTTGCGAACCTAAGGAGGTTCCGAATGAAGATTAACCCGGAGAAATGTACCTTCGGTGTCCTGGCTGGAAAGTTACTCGGATTTCTTGTCTCCAGCCGAGGTATCGAGGTCAATCCAACTAAAATCCAGGCCATAGAGCGAATGGAACTGCCGAAGTGTCTTAACGATGTTCAGAAGTTCACTGGTTGCCTGGCATCCTTAAGTCGGTTTGTATGTCGGTTGGGAGAAAAGGCACTGCCTCTCTATCAACTCATGAAAAAGTCGGACAAGTTCATTTGGACACCGCAGGCCAATGAAGCCTTTATCCAACTCAAGAAGATGTTAGCCACTACACCAGTGTTAGCCTCTCCACTATCAAAGGAGCCAATGTTGCTCTATATAGCCGCAACCAACCGATTTTTAAGGGCAGTAATTGTGGTAGAGCGCGACGAAGAGGGTAAGTCAGTGCAAAGGCTAGTATATTATCTGAGCGAGGTATTATCAGCCTCAAAGCAGAACTATCCTCACTATCAGAAGGTGTCATATGGTGTGTATATGGCAGCTAAGAACCTGGAGCACTATTTCGAGGAGCACCCAATCAAGGTAATATGTGAAGCTCCCCTATCCGAGATAATGAGCAACAAGGATGCAAGTGGCAGGATTGCAAAATGGGCAACTGGGCTAGCTCCTTATGCACCACAATATGACAGAAGAGAAGCGATCAAATCTCAGGATGTGGCGGACTTTTTTGTGGATTGGGCCGAGGTGCAATATGAGCCACCATTGCTAGGTCTGAACTACTAGAGAATGCACTTTGACGGGTCAAAAACAAAAACTGGGTTAGGTGCTAGAGTTCTGCTTACCTCACCAGAAAAGGACCAGCTAAAGTATGTACTGCAAATCCACTTCACTACATCAAACAATGTTGCAGAATATGAGGCACTTGTACATGAGCTCAAAGTGGCAAAGGAGATTGGAATACGTCGGATCCAATGCTTCGGTGACTCGGATCTCATAGTCCAGCAAGTCTCCATACAATGGGATGCTTTGGATGCAAATATGGCACTGTACAGATTTCATGTGCAGAAGATATCTGGTTACTTTGAGGGATGTGAATTTCACCATATACCCCGGGTGGAAAATGAGGCTGCCGACGTATTGTCGAAGCTCGGATCAACCCGACAAGCAATTCCACTGGGTATAGCATTGGAGCACCTCAGAAAACCATCTATCAGGCGATCCCCGGAGTCCGACTCAATTTTTATCCTGGCAAATCCGGAATCAGAGGCTGTGCCCATGGACATTGATGTGGGGAATGGTTCGCGAAACCCGGGGACTGCTTTGGCAAACCCGGGGGCTGCCTCGACGAACCCGGGGACTGTACAACATGATCCGGTAGAAGTTATGCCGGTGGATCAGATGGAAATTGATGAGGATGTGTTGCATGTGCGAGCTGTACCAGCTTGGGCACTGCCCATATTCCAAATCCTAAAAGATGGAACCTTACCCGCTGAGGAGGTACTTTCCAGGCAAACCCAGAGGAGAGCAAAAGCATACACGATCATCAATTCCAAGCTATACAAAAGGAGTGTGACTAATGTCCTCCAGCATTGTGTTGACCCGGAGGAAGGACTTGACATCCTCCGAGATATACATTAAGGGGAATGTGGGCATCATGCCTCGTCCAGAGCCTTGGTGGCAAAAGCTTTCCGCCATGGGTTTTACTGGCCAAGTGCCTTGGAACAAGCAGAACATCTGGTGAGAAAATGCAATGGTTGTCAGAGATATGCGACAAAGACACATATGCCAATGTCGGAGCTCAAGACCATACCAATTACATGGCCATTTGCCGTATGGTGCTTGGATATGGTTGGCCCGTTTAAACCAGCAAGAGGGAACATGACCCACATCCTAGGCATGGTTGAAAAATTTACGAAATGGATTGAAGTGAAGCCAATAAGAAAATGTGATGGAGCTACTACTGTAACTTTCCTCAAAGACATCATCTTGAGATACGGTTATCCTCACAGTATCATAACGGACAATGGCACAAATTTTGCTGAAGGAGCATTTGCGTGTTTTTGCCAGGAAAAGAAGATCCGGCTGGATGTTGCCTCGGTAGATGATACATTGCAAATGTATCTATAAGTTTTGATGTTCCATGCTTGGTTTTATCCACTATCTTGTGTTTTGTTCCAACTTTGGAGTACTTTTATTATGATTTCTTGGACTAACCTATTAACAAGAGCCATAGTGCCAGTTGCCTGTTTTCTGCTGTTTTTGGTTCCAAGAAAGTCAGAAAATGAATATTCTCGGAATTGGACGGGACAAAAGCCAAAGTGCCTATTTTTCCGGAAGGGATCAAGTGCCAGAATACGAGACGGAGAAGGGCTGGGGGCCGGCCACACCACCTGGCAGCGCGGCCAGGCCTGGCCCGCGCCAGGGGTGGTCTAGCTAACCCCAGCACCCCCTCGTCCTCTCCTTCCGCCTATAAGTTTCCCTCGGGACGAAAACCCTAAGTACCCTATCAAAAATCCACGAAAGAGTCTGTAGCCGCCGTCGTCTCTGTCCCAAGATCGGGGGGATCTGAAGCTCTTCCCGGCACCCCGCCGGAGAGGGGAATTTATCCTCGAGGCTTTCTTCATCACCATGTAAGCCTCCGGTGTGATGCGTGAGTAGTTCATCCTTGGACTATGGATCCATGTAGTAGCTAGATGGCTGGTTTCTCCTCCTTTGTGCTTTCATGTTTAGATCTTGTGAGCTCTATTCATGATCAAGATCATCTATTTGTAATTCATACATGTTGTGTTTGTGGGGATCCGATGGATATTGAGATGCTTTTTCAGATTGATTATTGATTCTATCATGTCTTTGTTATTTGAGATCTTGCATGCTTTCCGTTGTTAGTAGCTATCTTGGCCAAGTAGATGCTAGCAACTCCAAGAGTTAGTATTTATGCTCGATAGTGGGTTCATGCCTCTGGTAATCTGGGGAAGTGACAGAAATCTCTAAGGTACTGGATGTGTTGTTGCTACTAGGGAGAAAACAACAATCCTTTGTTCATAGAACAATCGTATTGTTTACTTTACATGCAGTTCGTAAAGCAATAATCTGTTGCTTGCAACTTATTACTGGAGGGGGTTCGGATGATAACCTGAAGGTGGATTATTAGTCATAGATGCAATTGGATGGCGGTCTATGTATTATGTTGTAATGCCCAATCAAGTCTCAGAGGAGTCAAGATGATTAGTATATGCATGTATTGCTTTCTCGGTGTTTGTCAATTGCCCCGCTGTAATTTGTTCACCCAGCATGTTATCTATCTAAGGAGAGCCATCTCTAGTGAACTATGGATCCCGGTCCTTTTTCTTTACATACAATCTATAAACTGTTTCTGCTTTGTGTTTACTTTCTGTAAACTTTTACTTCTTTCCATTTGATACGTTTAATCCTTTGTTTTCTGCAAAACACGGTGAGATTGACAACCTCATCGCAAGTTGGGGACAAAGTTCTTTGGTGGTGTTGTGCAGGTCTCCACATTGCTACTAGCACCGGTAGTGTGCCCTGCCAAAGCTCAGCTAGTAACACCTTTGGGGTGTTTCATTGCTCCTACTGGTTCGATTAAACCTTGGTTTCATAACTGAGGGAAGACTTGCTGCTGTATTCATCGTACCTTCCTCTTGGGGTTCCCAACGAGCTCTACGTCGAAAGTCGAGCGCATCAGTAGCCCACCCCGCATCGAACGGGCAAGTGGAAAGATCCAACGGATTGGTGTTATCCGGGATAAAACCCCGGCTCATTGAGCCGCTGCAAAGATTAGCGGGGTGCTGGATAGAAGAACTACCAGCAATATTGTGGAGTTTAAGAACAACTCTGAATCGATCAACGGGCAATACGCCATTCTTTCGGGTATATGGGGAAGAAGCTATATTACCAGCCGACATAGAGCATGACTCGCCTAGGGTCACCCAATACACAGAAGTCGAAGTGCAAGAAGCCCGGCAAAATGATGTTGATTTGCTGGAAGAAGCGAGAGAATTGGCATTGTCCAGATCCGCCATATATCAGCAAAATCTCCGACGCTATCATAGCCGGAAAGTAAGCCCCCGAGTTTTCCGGGAAGGCGATCTGGTACTCCGATTGGCACAACGTACTGCTGGCATGCATAAATTATCCCTCCCATGGGAAGGTCCATTCATTGTGAGCAAAGCATTGCACAATGATTCTTATTATCTTATCGATGCAAAACCACAGGAGAAGAACAAGGCGGATAGGTCCGGCGAGGAATCCAAACGTCCATGGAATGTAGCCCTACTTCGTCCTTTCTACACTTAGTAGAGAAGTGTATGTATCCGAGTCTCTCATATGTCGGTATGTATGCCGGTAATGAGCTTATCAATGAAATCTTGGCACCTCGAGCAATAACTCGGGGACTTCCTTAATAATATTGGTTGTCTTTTGTGTCTTCTATTTATATGTCGGCTGGGTAAAGTTGCTTCTACTTAAGCCGGATTAGTTGTGTGCGAGCACCAAAAACCTAACTCTTCGACTTGCTGCTGTCCAACAAGATTTGGCTTCATGGCAAGCAAGAGAACAAGTTTGGAATTGCATAGCACATGAAAACGACTAAGGAAAGAAACTTAATCGAGCCGACGTTTGTTTTTTGGACTAACCCTATGTTTACTTTAAATTTATTACGCTGAATTATTTTGAGCTAATCCTAAAGTTTCCAAGTATTTTTAAGTCAATTTTTGAAACTCAGACTCGTAAGTCATAAAACCGAACCAAGGTGGACACGAGCCGAGCCAAGAAATTGGTGGAACAAGAAAATGAAACTCGGGGACTACGCCCAAGTTAATCCGGCATAAAAATTTAGCAGCAAAATATCACTTAAGTGCTTGATACAATTGCACCCGGCATACCAGGGATCTCATAAATTTCGAAGTTTTTTCGCTCAAGGAGAAGCATGAGGAGGTAATTCGGCGCCAGCGGGTGCAACTCCAGCCTCGGCTTCAGCTTCATCTTGATCTTCTTCGACGTCCGAGGCTTCACTCTCATCATCTTCACCCGAACCATCTTCGACGTATTCGTCATCAACGGTATCGAGAAAGCTTGGTCCCTCATTCCATTGATGGATGGGGGCATATTGAATGAGGTTATGGGCGCAAGCCTTGTGACGAGCTACACAATCCGGATCGGTGGACAACCTTGACCCGGTGCGCATGCGCTCGAGAAGATCAAGATTAATTTTCTCGTACCATGTGAGCACATAGTGGAGAACGGTCTCAGCTCCGGCACGTCCGACGGATTCCCTCTAGAGGTCTAGCTGGGTCTCACACTCCATCAAATTGTTAATTAGAGCAGCGAAACCCTCCGGAGTGTCTTCGCCAGGCCAAAGTGCATTGAAGACCCGGACTGCTGCGCTTAGAATATCCTTGCCGTGGTTCTTCATGATTTCAACTCTAGAGGACAAGATGACAAGCAAGTCCTCCAGATCAAGAGGAATGGCGCCAGAACCAGATGGAGTACCTCTCTGCTGGCGGAACTTGGTAACAGCAGTGGATGCAATGGCATCACCCTCTGGAAACTTGTTTGAAAACAAGACAAGTGAGATAAGTACAAGAGGTTGACCCGGAGAGATTCATGCCGGCTTAAGGAAAAGAACTTACGAGGGATGTGGCTGTGGATCCGGGTCAGCTCCTTATTGCACTTGTCACGCCTCTCCCGGAGTTGCGCAAGTTTAGCATCTGCCGACTCAAGCTTGACGTTGGCCTCCTTGAGAAGATCCTGGTCCTTGGCGATCTGGAGATTAAGGCATTCTCTCTCTTCAGTAAAGTCTTGGCCTGCCTTCTCTAGTTCGGATTTGTGCTGCGCCTTAAGCTTGTTCATATCTTCCTTAAGCTGGGCAATTTCTTCATCTTTGGTCCGGAGGAGGGAAAGATCGTCGTCTTTCTTCTTGAGTTCAGCTTGGTGCTGCCCCGCTTGTTCGAGAAAATGCAGCATCATGTCAGGCACGGGCACATTATCTTCAAGAGAGGCTGAAATAGTTTGTAGACCGGACAAAGCCGAGGTATGAATATTTGCCGAGCCAAGGAGAAAAGGAGATAGAAAGCACAGCAAGGTGGAGCAAGATTAACTTACCCTTTATCTGGTCCAAATTTTTCCTCATAAGGATATTTTCAGCCTCCACACCAGCTGCGAAATCCGAATGAGGGATTAGTTCGGCGGAAAAATATGAAGAGAGATGTAAAATTGACAAGGAGAAAACTTACCCCTTTTATCGTGTTCGGCGAGCAGCGCACTATGCTTTGCGCGCAACATCTTGTGAGTATCAAGGAGACGCTGAAATTCAGCGCTCCGACGATTGGTGGTCACCTGAAAGGGCAAAAATGGACAACTTAGTCTTGTGCATAATCGAAGTGTACAAAATCCGGGCCAAGTGGAACTTAACCCGGCTCTAGGTGTGTGCATATTCGAAGTGTACAAAATCCGAGCCAAGTGGAACTTAACCCGGCTCTAGGTGTGTGCATATTTGAAGTGTACAAAATCCAGGCCAAGTGGAACTTAACCCGGCTCTAGGTGTGTGCATATTCGAAGTGTACAAAATCCGGGCCATGTGGAACTTAAACCGGCTCTAGGTGTGTGCATATTCGAAGTGTACAAAATCCGAGCCAAGTGGAACTTAACCCGGCTCTAGGTGTGTGCATATTCGAAGTGTAGAAAATCCGGGCCGAGTAGAACTTAACCCGGCTCTAGGTGTGTGCATATTCGAAGTGTACAAAATTCGGGCCAAGTGGAACTTAACCCGGCTCTAAGTGTGTGCATATTCGACGTTATGAAGGAGCTACGTTAATTCTCTAAGGAGCATCCGGCCGAGTAACAAGTTAGTCCCCGGAGGCTCAGGGACTAATAGTTATATCACTAATATCTTCTGCATGCTAAGGAAAAGGCGAAATAACGCACCTCCATCATCCAACCTGCAAGGTTGATTGCCTTGGCAGCGGTATTCATCTGGGCAGCAAATTCGGCAGGACCGAACTTCTCCGGGAGATCGTCATTGTGGATGAACTCCGCCTTGTTCCAGTTGTTCACAAACTCGATCAAGGTCGGAGGATATCGTTCGCCGCTGAGCATGTGGGGTGCAACTAGACCCTTAGCATGAGCTTCCCTCCTCTCAACATGGGCAAGGGCCGGGCTGGTGTGCAAAGCAAGTTGCGTATCATCTGGCTCGGCAGGGGCGTCCTTCGGTGGTGGAGTCTTTTTTGGGAGCATGGACGCAAGTGTGCGTTGTCCAGTGTCAATGGACGTTGCCCTAGCGGCGTTAGGAGCCTTCTTGCCCTTCGGTTGCTACTATGAGGTGGAGGTTGCTGCAGCGGATTTGCCCTTGGGAGCTGCCTTGGTGCTTCCCTTAGTGCTGGTGGTGTCTTCTCGCCGAGCCTTGGAAGACTCGGACGAGGTGGAGGGGCTTGGTGCCTTTGTTGTAGCTGCTGGTGCTAGAACCGACGATGGTGCTGGTGCTGATTTTTGTTTTGGTGGGGGTACTGTGGGTATCTCGAATGAAGATGTTTGCGGCGGAGCCAAAGTGGTGGTTGCTGCTGCCTCGGCAGAGCCAGTCTCCCCCGCTCCGAGGTTGCCCTCTTCTTGACGAGGTGGGCGGAAACCCGGGGCAGCCGCTGAACCCTCCTGAATGGGGCTCAACGGGAATGAATCGTCGCCACGAGGGGGAGAAGGGCTATGTCGGAGCGGTGAAGCAATACCTGATCCGCTCTGGGGAACCTCTACCATAGCCCTGCCGAATCAAATCATGAATGATGAGAAACTATAACAAAGGAAGAACAAATAAATAGCAAAGGGTGAAGTGGCTTACTCATCCGAGGTTAGAGGCTCTTTGGGCTTCCGAGCCCTCCAGGTTGTGGCCTTGGTTGGAGGGTTGGTGGCAGTCTTGTCCCCGGACTTCTTTCGCCTTTTAGCTGGCTGAGAAGGTCCGGAGGAAGATGTTGATGCAGCTCTCCTCTTCTTCTTCGGCGCGACCGGAACCGGATCACCCACGGCAAGGGGAGGATCTTCATGGATCTGCCCACCGGGGTTAGCTGATGCCAGAAAAGCATAAGAAAGGGGGACAGCGTCAAATGCCTCCATCACCTCAACATCCGAATCATCTTCATCGTCAGGCCAATCTCTAGTGGAAGAGAGTTTACAGGTGGGTCGCTTGGTCGCATCTGCCGTAGGTAGGAACATCTCCTGATCCGGTTCCTCCTCGTCCGAGGTATCGCGATCGGGCGCCCATTTGAGAGAAGGCTCGGTGCCATACTCGATGGTTTGCTGAAGAAACATCTAAGGGAAAGAAAAGGCAACAAGATTAAACCTACAACAAGGACCAACATGCAATTTAATTCGGAAAGAGTTTGGGGCACGAAACTTACCACAGGAGGAAGCCTATCTCGGCAAAAGTGTTCAATCCCTCACGTCCACTCAGAAGAGAAGTCCTTGTGGGTGGTGAAAAGGGCCTTGACCCGGCGGTAGATCTCGGTGTTGCTTAACTCGAACGAGGAGGTCCGGTTGGGGTCACGACCCCAGCTCATATGGCAGAGCTTATGTGTGTGTTTCTGGAGGGGGAGATCCGGTTGCAAACAAACGTGATCATTGCGTCTTCATTGCACAATCCCAGATCCTTCAACTCCTGAAACCTCTTGTTGACTTGGTTCGCTAAGACAGTGGGCTTCTTGGGGACCTTGTCCCATAAATCCGTGTTAGGAGGACCCGGAGTATAGGGGCGCAGCCGGATCAAGTCTTTGGAGGTGCTATTCCGGACATAGAAGAAGGTCCGGGCCCATCACTTGCAAGAGTCAAGTCCCGTGACTCGGGGGAAGATGGACTGCTTCCGGGGAGGGATTGACGCAGCGCCGCACTGCGTGAGCTGTTTGTCCTCCGGATTAAGATCAATGTTCGGAATCACGTTCTGGCAAAGGCCAAAGAACCGGATCCAGAGCTCCTTCGTGAGCCATAGTCCGGTGTAACCTTCGATGGTGGAGGCAAAGGCGGAGAGAGACGTGATGGCATTAGCCAGAAGATGGTGCGGCTGAAGCTCATATGTATTTAGCCAGTCCTGGAAGAAATCACTAACTGGGAGACCAAATCCGCGTTGGAAGTGAGACAGGAACACCACATACTCACCCGGATTGGGTGAGGGGGCAAGATTGGCGGAAGCGAGGCGTGCGGCGACGCCCTCCGGGATGTGCCTGGTGCGGAAGAGCCAATCCAGGTCATCCTGGCAGACCCAGGATCCGGCCCACGCGCCGCGGTCGGCTTTCGCCGCGTCTTCCTCCATTTCTTGCTCTGCGACAGTGAGCTCCTCCTCGGTCATCTCTAGATCACTATCCTCACTAGCGCAAGCAGCGGTGGGAGGCAGTGGCCTGGACTGGCGGGGACCCATGGCGGAGGAGATGAGCGGAGGTGGCGGCGGCGCTGGAGCATGTGGAGGCAGTACGGTGGCGGCGTTGCTACTCAGATGCGGCGGCGGCACTGTCGCTGGAGAAGATGAGGAAGAAGCAGAGGCAGAGGGGCGCGGGAGTGGGGAAATGACCTAAGGGGTGCGCCCCTCCCCTATTTAACCACTCCCTTAAGGGGGTAGTAGGATCGCATTTTGCAGCGGGCCACACGGTGTGGCCGTCTATGATCCGGATTGACCAATCAGCGACGAGCCACAGGAAGGGCCACAGGGCGCAGCGGATCCTATGACGCGACGTTGTGATTCAGTTAGCGAGGAGGCAGGCATGACGTGAGGTGCGCCACAGTAACTTCTGACAATAACTACGGCGATTACTGTAGCAGGCCCTTAAAATGAGGCAAAGTAATGATTAGCCTCCACGTGGGGAAGCGTACGAGAGAAGGAAGAATGACCCGGATGAGTACGAGGTAACCTGGCCAGCAAGTAAAAACTTGGAATGTGCCAAGGGAAAATAAACCTATGGAATCTGGATTATGAGATAACTCGGAGAAGGAGCAAGGAGGTCAGTAAGATTGAACCTGTTGTGGCCTTAGCGGCTAAGGCAGCTAAGACCGCACCAGCTTCGGGGAATAATGTTGGGGGGATACCCCCGGGTAGGGTCACGCCGGGGTATAAAGGCCTAGTTAGCCGAGGTACAGCAAGGTCAAAGCAAGTGCTGGCCGAGTCACCTCAAGGCAGGCCGGATCACGGAGTAACCCGGACCAGGGGACGTCCACCTAACTTGGTCTCAACTGACTTATGTCGTATGTCGGTAAGATGTATCTAACTTGTATGCAGGAACATGTGCGGCCGGATCAACTATGTAGGATCCGGGTCATATCAAGCTTGTAAGAGAAGGAAGGTATCTCGCTGGTCAAAGGTGACCACTGTGCGCAGAGCGTGAGCGAAGCGGGTAGAGGCAGGACCACCGAGGCGTGGCCGACAAAGGTGACGATGCCAATGTTGGATGACGCAGGCGCCGTAGAGGTTCACGTAGCCTCTACATGGATGACGTGGGGAAAAAGTGACCCGAACAGCTTACTATTTTGGGAAGAGGCATTTTCCCTGGAATATTCCTCCACCTATGCCCTAAGTAGAGACCTAGCCAACCCTATATAAGGAGGGCTAGGGCCTCTTTAGAAGGGGTTGATCTCTGGTTAAATGGTCTAGGCTTGGTAGTCTCCGAGAGAGTTGTGTTTTGCTAGTGGTGAGAGTAAGAGAGTTCTTCCTCCTCTCCCCAATACAGCTCAAGGAGGACCTGTAAACCTTGGAAGTGAATCGAATACAAAGCTATTGTGTGTGGAAGCGCCACACTATCCCTCCCTGGATTACCCTAGTGCATTTAGTCCCCACCTTTAGCATATCCATGGCATCTACCGTGACACCACCACGACAATCCACCAGTGTCACTGCATGTCTGTTGTTTTCATGAACCACATAAGGATCCACCGGTGTCATTGGATGTGTGTTCTTCTCATGAACCACACATGGATCCACCGGTGTCATTGCATGTATGTTCCTCTAAACAAACCACATAAGGATCCACCAGTGTCATTGCATGTTTGTTCTTTTCATGAACCAGACCTAGTGTCGTTGCATGTGTGTTCTTCTAAACAAACCACATAAGTCATTGCATGTCTGTTCTTTTCATGAACCACACCCGCTGTCATTGCATGTGTTATCGTCTAGAAAGACCACATAAGGATCCACCGGTGACACTGCATGTCTGTTCTTTTCATGAATCACATAAGGATCCACTAGTGTCATTGGATGTGTGTTCTTCTCATGAACCACACATGGATCCACCGGTGTCATTGCATGTATGTTCCTCTAAACAAACCACATAAGGATCCACCAGTGTCATTGCATGTTTGTTCTTTTCATGAACCAGACCTAGTGTCGTTGCATGTGTGTTCTTCTAAACAAACCACATAAGTCATTGCATGTCTGTTCTTTTCATGAACCACACCCGCTGTCATTGCATGTGTTATCGTCTAGAAAGACCACATAAGGATCCACCGGTGACACTGCATGTCTGTTCTTTTCATGAATCACATAAGGATCCACTAGTGTCATTGGATGTGTGTTCTTCTCATGAACCACACATGGATCCACCGGTGTCATTGCATGTATATTCCTCTAAACAAACTACATAAGGATCCACTAGTGTCATTGCATGTCTGTTCTTTTCATGAACCACACCCAGTGTTATTGCATGTGTGTTCTTCTAAACAAACCACATAAGGATCCACAAGTGTCATTGCATGTTTGCTCTTTTCATGAACCACAACCGGTGTCATTGCATGTCTGTTCTTTTCATGAACCACAGCTAGAGTCATTGCATGTATGTTACTTCCATAAACCGTACATGGATCCACCGGTGTCATTGCATGTCTGTTCTTTTCATGAACCACGCCCAGTGTCATTGCATGTCTGTTCTTTTCATGAACCACACCTAGTGTCATTGCATGTCAGTTCTTTTCATGAACAACATAAGGATCCACCAGTGTCATTGCATGTATGTTCTTCTCACAAACCACATAAGGATCCACCAATGTCATTGCATGTCTATTCTTTTCACGAACCACACCAAGTGTCATTGCATGTGTGTTCCTCTAGACAAACCAGATAAGGATCCACCGGTGTCATTCCATGTCTTTTCCTTTCATGAACCACACATGGATCCACCAGTGCCATTGCATGTCTGTTCTTGTCATGAACCACACCCAGTGTCATTGCATGTCAGTTCTTTTCATGAACCACATAAGGATCCACCATTATCATTGCATGTCTGTTCTTCTCACAAACCACATATGGATCCACCTAGTGTGATTGCATGTCTGTTACTTTCATAAACCACACCCAGTGTCATTGCATGTGTATTCCTCTAAACAAACCACTTAAGGATCCACCAGTGTCACTACATGTCTGTTCTTTTCATGAACCACATAAGGATCCACCGGTGTCATTCGATGTGTGTTCTTCTCATGAACCACACGTGGATCCACCGGTGTCATTGCATGTATGTTCCTCTGAACAAACCACATAAGGATCCACTAGTGTTATTGCATGTCTGTTCTTTTCATGAACCACACCTAGTTTCATTGCATGTGTGTTCTTCTAAACAAACCACATAAGGATCCACCAATGTCATTGCATGTATGTTCTTTTCATGAACCACACCTGGTGTCATTGCATGTCTGTTCTTTTCATGAACCACAGCTAGAGTCATTGCATGCCTGTTACTTTCATAAACCACACATGGATCCACCTGTGTCATTACATGTTTGTTCTTTTCAAGAACCCCACCCAGTGTTATTGCATGTCAGTTCTTTTCATGAACCACACCTAGTGTCATTGCATGTCAGTTCTTTTCATGAACCACATAAGGATCCACCAGTGTCATTGCATGTATGTTCTTCTCACAAACCACATAAGGATCCACCAGTGTCATTGCATGTCTGTTCTTTTCATGAACCACACCCAGTGTCATTGCATGTGTGTTCCTCTAGACAAACCACATAAGGATCCACCGGTGTCACTACATGTCTGTTCTTTTCATGAACTACACATGGATCCACCGGTGTCATTGCATGTCTGTTCTTTTCATGAACCACACCAAGTGTCATTGCATGTTAGTTCTTTTCATGAACCACATAAGGATCCACCAGTGTCATTGCATGTCTGTTCTTCTCACAAACCACATATGGATCCACCTAGTGTGATTGCATGTCTATTCTTTTCATAAACCACACAACTAGTGTCATTGCATGAGTGTTCCTCCAGCGAACCACATAGGGATCCACCAGTGTCACTACATGTGTGTTCTTTTCATGCACCACATAAGGATCCACCGGTGTCATTGGATGTGTGTTCTTCTCATGAACCACACATGGATCCACCAGTGTCATTGCATGTCTGTTCCTCTAAACAAACCACATAAGGATCCACCAGTGTCATTGCAATATTGTTCGTTTCATGAACCACACCAGTGTCATTGCATGTGTGTTCTTCTAAACAAACGACATAAGGATCCACCAGTGTCATTGCATGTCTGTTCTTTTCATGAACCACACCCGGTGTCATTGCATGTCTATTCTTTTCATGAACCACATCTAGAGTCATTGCATGTCTGTTACTTCCATAAACCACACATGGATCCACCTGTGTCATTGCATGTCTATTATTTTCATGAACCACACCCAGTGTCACTGCATGTCAGTTCTTTTCATGAACGACACCCAGTGTCATTGCATGTCAGTTCTTTTCATGAACCACATAAGGATCCACCAGTGTCATTGCATGTATGTTCTTCTCACAAACCACATAAGGATCCAACAGTGTCATTGCATCTCTGTTCTTCTCACAAACCACATACGGATCCACCAGTGTTAATGCATGTATGTTCTTTTCATGAACCACACCCAGTGTCATTGCATGTGTGTTCCTCTAGACAAACCTCATAAGGATCCACCGTTGTCATTTTATGTCTTTTCATTGCTTGTCTGTTCTTTTCATGAACGACACCTAGTGTCATTGCATGTCAGTTCTTTTCATGAACGACATAAGGATCCACCAGTGTCATTGCATGTCTGTTCTGGTCACAAACCACATATGGATCCACCTAGTGTGATTGTATGTCTGTTCTTTTCATAAACCACACCCAGTGTCATTGCATGTATGTTCCTCTAGACAAACCACATAAGGATCCACCAGTGTCACTGCATATCTGTTGTTTTCATGAACCACATAAGGATCCACCGGTGTCATTGGATGTGTGTTCTGCTCATGAACCACACATGGATCCACCGGTGTCATTGCATGGTTGTTCCTCTAAACAAACCACATAAGGATCCACCAGTGTCATTGCATGTCTGTTCGTTTCATGAACCACACCAAGTGTCATTGCATGTGTGTTCTTCTAAACAAACCACATAAGTCATTGCATGTTTATTCTTTTCATGAACCACACCCGGTGTCATTTCATGTGTGTTCCTCTAGACAGATCACATAAGGATCCACCGGTGTCACTACATGTCTGTTCTTTTCATGAACCACATAAGGATCCACTAGTGTCATTGGATCTGTCTTCTTCTCATGAACCACACATGGATCCACCTGTGTTAGTGCATGTATGTTCCACTAAACAAACTACATAAGGATCCACCAGTGTCATTGCATGTTTGTTCTGTTCATGGACCACACCTAATGTCATTGCATGTGTGTTCTTCTAAACAAAGCACATAAGGATCCATCAGTGTCGTTGCATGTCTGTTCTTTTCATGAAGCACACCCGGTGTCATTGCATGTCTGTTGTTTTCATGAACCACCGCTAGAGTTATTGCATGTCTGTTACTTCCATAAACCACACATGGATCCACCGGTGTCATTGCATGTTTGTTCTTTTCATCAACCATGCCTAGTGTCATTGCATGTCAATTCTTTTCATGAACCACACCCAGTGCCATTGTGTGTCAGTTCTTTTCATGAACCACATAAGGATCCACCAGTGTCATTGCATGTCTGTTCTTCCCACAAACCACATATGGATCCACCTAGTGTGATTGCACGTCTGTTACGTTCATAAACCACATCCAGTGTCATTGCATGTCTGTTCCTCTAGACAAACCACATAAGGATCCACCAGTGTCACTGCATGTCTGTTCTTTTCATGAACCACATAAGGATCCACCGGTGTCATTGGATGTGTGTTCTTCTCATGAACCACACATGGATCCACTGGTGTCATTGCATGTCTTTTCCTCTGAACAAACCACATAAGGATCCACTAGTGTCATTGCATGTCTGTTCTTTTCATGAACCGCACCCAGTCTCATTGCATGTGTGTTCTTCTAAACAAACCACATAAGGATCCACCAATGTCATTGCATGTATGTTCTTTTCATGAACCACACCTGGTGTCATTGCATGTTTGTTCTTTTCATGAACCATAGCTAGATTCATTGCATGTTTGTTACTTTCATAAACAACACATGGATCCACCGGTGTCATTACATGTGTGTTCTTTTCAAGAACCACACCTAGTGTCATTGCATGTCAGTTCTTTTCATGAACCACACCTAGTGTCATTGCATGTTAGTTCTTTTCATGAACCACATAAGGATCCACCAGTGTCATTGCATGTACGTTCTTCTCACAAACCACATAAGGATCCACCAGTGTCATCGCATGTCTGTTCTTTTCATGAACCACACCTAGTGTCATTGCATGTGTGTTCCTCTAGACAAACCACATAAGGATCCACCGGTGTCACTGCATGTCTGTTCTTTTCATGAACCACACCCAGTGTCATTGCATGTCAGTTCTTTTCATGAACCACATAAGGATCCACCAGTGTTATTGCATGTGTTCTTCTCACAAACCACATATGGATCCACCTAGTGTGATTGCATGTCTGTTCTTTTCATAAACCACACAACCAGTGTCATTGCATGTCTGTTCGTCTAGCGACCACATAAGGATCCACCAGTGTCACTGC